>PNEQ01089192.1:0-48055 GCA_003012365.1 Medauroidea extradentata | reverse complement strand
CTGTTGCCAACACAGATGGAGCATCATTTTTCTTAGAAAATTGCAGTAATGTTTGCTTACCTTTAGAGATTTCCAGGAGTTTCTGAACATGTTTTTTCCCCTTTTCATGAACTTTAACACAGAATACACCACCATGGGATATATCAAACTCGCTTCTACAAATAGTGCAATAAGCTTTGTATTGTGACTTTTCTACAGGTCTAAGCAAAGACGTCCAATTTCCTTCTATTGCGCAAGGCATTTTGAACCACTGATCTTGGAAATTGCACTTTCCAGGCATTTCTTTTATATTTCACACATATAAATACATAAACACGTGAAGACGTGTCAGTCAGAATTTCCAGAACTTAAGTAAATAATTAACTGTAACTTTTTGTTACAACAAACTCTTTCATGTTCCTAAATAGCACATGATACATAAAAGTCAAGAAATATTTTGCACCAATTACAGAAAACACCTTTTGACCGATCTATATTTAGTACCACGTGCTAAAACGTTGCAGTGGCGATTAATTAGAAAAGCACACATCGATTTACTGGTAAATAACGCACGGAACGTTTTTACCATAAACTCAGTTAACTGGCACACAAACGAAAACGTTTTCTTTCCGGTTTTATATTCACAAGAATTACAACTACATGATGTTATAATTAGTAAAATCCACGGCACTTTACACAACACAAGTCGGCAGCCATTACAAATCTACGTACAAATCCAAACATCCGTGTTTCGAAGACAAAGGAAACAGCAAACAGGAAAGCACTATTGATTAGAAGATATCAACGTCTGCTTCCGCGAGACTGTCGATGCACATATGTCGATTTCTACACCCGCAAACTATCGATTTGTATTGAAACGTTACGTACGATGGGTAAATAAACATTAATCCGTGACTTCCACAACAATTGCGCCACTTTTTCGGTACTTCCGTGACCAGCGCTTCATTTTAGTTACTTTTTGGTGACTTTCGTGACTTCCGTGACCTGTAGACACCCGGACTAGTTGACAGTGCCACTTTTGAACTAATCTGTTTTGGTGTACATACAAATAATAGTCATGTTGCTGGTTAAAAAGTTACACATACCTAACACAGCATATAGAAAAAAAAATTATTTCTTCAATTTTCACCGAAAAATATTTTTCCCTAAAATTTCTTTAAAAGAATAGAGGTGGACATTGGAAATGGGTGTTTAAAGTATGTATTTAAAAAAATTATAGCAAATTATAGTGCAGTATTTGTTTTTGTCTGAACGTAAAAGTATATCATCACAAACATCAATATTGACATTCAGATTCAAAGACACTGCAGATTTGCTGGTATTGTATGTAAGTGAATGTATATGAGATGGCATTGATCTGGATAGCGTGTTCACTCTGTCATAGTGTCATCCCCTCACACTGGGGCTAGAAGTACAGCTCGGCTATTTGACTATTCTTGCAGGTGACTTCCAAAGAACTGGACAGGCTGGTGGACCGTCGCTTGGTGTTGCTAGACCATGATGGGAGTTACGAGGGTGTGTGTCTGTGGTTTGAGTGTTGCTTCCCGGGCGACAGTCATTGCCTGTCCACATCCCCAGCCTCCGAGCGCACTCACTGGCAGCAGACGGCCCTCGTTCTGCCCCAGGGTGAAGAGGTAGAGGCCTTTGAGTGTGTGGCCTGGGAGCTGGTTCTTGAGAGGAGCAGGGATGAGCCCCGCCAATACAACATACACTTTTCTGTGTTGGACCCAGACATGGAACCTCATCCCATTCCTTGTGACTGCATCTCGCCACGGTGTGCTCTTATTGGACATGTCGTAGAGGAGTATGAGAAGACAGTTAGCACCACAGAGTAGCAATGCAAGAATATTAACCAGAAGTTCAAAGTATTTTGCAAGATATACCGTATTTGTCGGCATATAGGATGACCCCGCATATAAGACGAGTCGTGGTTTTGAAGGTACAAAATGTTGAAAAAAAAGTAAATTACTAATTTTGAAATTCCCGACAGAAAAATATTTTTTTCCTTTGCCTGAAATATTAAAAATTTAGTTTGTATATTTTCAATGCATTTATTACCGGCATTTAAACATCATAATAGACACATAAACGAATAACATTGGCTACTACTGCCTTCCGCGCGCCCAAGAGCCAAGGAAATGCACGGCGGCGGCCGGCGATATCTCCATTTGCCGGCACGTGTCCGCGACTTGGCAACGCAAATGTGGTACTACTGTTGAACAGTTGGGTTGACAAAATAATTAGTAGGGAAATTAAAAGGTAAAAAAAAAAATTCCCTCAGTTTTGATTGCGCTACGGTATATGTTGACAATGTAGGCTTAAAAAATTTTATGTAGTACACAAGTGATTATGAGTAACTTAAATGTTTATAAGTGATTATGAGTAACTTAAATGTTTGTAAACGTACTAGGTATGTTACGTCCGTTATCAAAATAGACCATTTTCACATTGTAGAAGTCTCAGTTTTAAGCAAGCCATTATACATAGCAAACGTAAACTGGATCATGTCAGTTGTGGGTTATTTTTACTGCACAAGTTATTACTTATGTCCATTGTAGTTAAGCATTAATATACCACTTTTAGAGAACATTCGTTTACTTCAAAAAAAAGTCTGTATAAGCAAATACAACAAATTGACAGTACACCTTAACATAGCAGTTTAGTGTTACTGCTCATACATAATTTATCATAACCAAACTTAATTAAGTTATTCTCTTTAAGAATAAGCTCCAGTTGCATTATAAAATTACCTGAACACATGAGCCACCTTTACCCTCAAGGCACAGCATGCCGAATTATCATTAAATGGGTGTACTATGCCGTGAAAGTGCAGAATGGTATATTTTAATCACTTCTCCTTTCCAAGTACTCTTGTGCTTACCTGCCAACCTCAGAAGTTAAACTTAAAGTGGGATAACATTCACTCAGCAAATTTGAAGATCAATGAAAGACTAAAATTCCTCTCAAACACAACCATTTTTCCTATTTTTGCTCACTTTAACAATTTTTTGACACTTGCATTTACTAAGGATAGTTATATTTCTTGTTTATCAATAAGAATACAGTTTGTTGAATTGAATTTTCCACTGAATATGCACAGTAATTTCTCACTAACTGTGAGGGTTACATTTTTAAATGATCACAGTGTTTGGAACAACTGCATCTGAGAAACATACTGAAAATCGGGAGTTGGTTAATACTATCGACCATTTGACTCATTAGCAGTCTCGCCTTGGCTGAATCAGATCAAAATACAGTAGAACCCATTATTTCTCCCTCCATTTTCAGGACTACTCGTAATAAATATTTTGGAAATGTTTGACATATCATGTACTTCCATATATAAAAACTTGCAATTTTTTTTTGCATAAATTTTATGTTTAATCATTTCAGATGTAGAAAAACCTTTCTAAGTTAAAAGAAATGTCAGATAAGAAGCCTATATATTTACTGTCCCATGTTTAATCACAATGCACAAAACTAAAATAAAGTAAAAATTATAAATTAATGTATTTAAAAATGTAGAAGTCTTAGTAACGAAAAGAAACTCCCTAATTAAAATAACAACCCTGGGAAGAGCAGGCACAGCAAACTGTGATAGTATGTGAAAAGTACACCTAGATCCTTTGATTCACAATTCTACTCACAACTAACTGTCCCCTACCATGCAAATCCTTGACACAAATTAGATCATCCTCGTTCACTTCCTGCAAGATCTGGTGAATGAATGAACATCTGGGTACCCAGTCCACAGTTCTGCGATGGATAGTACTGAAGTTATAATGTTTACATATGTAGGTGGCTAGCAACACTGCCTACTCAGCCAATAACAGCAATCAAACCATGATATCACACAATTCCATAAATTTTTATCAGACTCTTTACCTGTAAAGCTAAAAATCATAAACTTGCAAGGTGAAAATTGGTAACTTTAAATTTTACGGCAACTGAGATTTTACTATGGTATTCTCGGGAACAGTGTACAATCATAAAATTGGGTTCTACTGTACTCTTTTTGTAGGGAATATTAACATTATTTTGTAATGAACTCTTCTGAATAATTTTAATAATATTTAACTGTCAAGATAACCGTCACTATAAAATAATAAACAGAGTTGTGTTATTTTAAATAGAATGAATGATGGATAACAATTAACATCACACAAGCCTTCTAGGTCAGTTCTGATAATTTCTATCGCCCATAGCAAGCTGGAACAGTAAACAAACTTATTTTTACAAAAATAATTCTAAATGGAATGTTGTTTCATAATTACTATATCAAAAGGATTTCTGTGCTTCCCAATCAATATACTGTACTGGTACTCAACAAAGGCATGAAAGCAGACAGTCCAATGCAAAACCGGTATGGGAGAACGAGTCAATAATGGGATTCCCTCCCATTGCCTGAAGTGGAAGAGTTGGCAGGTATGCTTACATGATATTAAATCACTGTAGCATTTAACACTGAACTGAATCCATGCAGTGCAATGTTGTATTATGCAAATTTACTAGTATAAATAGTCATATAAATCTGTAGTAAGCTTATAGAGAAGCAATTATTTTCTCACAGCATTTAATATCGCTGCAACAAACAATACCATCACTGAAGATGCAACAAACCAGATAAAACAGGCAGACACAGTAGCCTGGAACAAATCTATCGCCTCAGTTGCTTAACATGTTTGCTGCAGAATTCTCTCAAAAAACATGTGGCCGGCAAAAGCGTGCCTGCTTAGAGGAGGCAAGAGGTCATGCAACCACTGCACCTGCCTCACTGCGGCTCTCTGGGAGTGAGGGACACATGTCCCAGGTCTGTGTTGTGGGATTGTAGCACTCCACTGTGTCGATGGTGATCTGCGCACGGTAGAAGTTTATGTCGTGGTTCTGGTCCCCACCAATCACGTACAGTAGGCCGTCTACAGCTGCCACTGCAGGACTGGCCCGAGGCACTTTCATGGGTGGTACCTCACTCCACTTGTTCTGCAACCCAGTGCACTACAGTTACAACACACAACCTGTCAAAGCCATGAGCACCTAAAACTTGTAATTTAATTTTACTAACATTTTTCAACTCATAATATAAATGTTTAGGAAATACATATTACATTTCTGTAATCAGTAACTGCACTTAACAGTAAAAATATATATATTAAATATATGGCTCGGGTTTCAGGACTTTGTTTTAAATAGATAAGTGACTTAGGGTTAAACCAAAACTTAATGTTGCACAGGGAGGATTTCCATAAAATTCTGAAGACATTAAATTTAAAATCAGACTGGCCAGACAAATTTGAGACTGGTACCGTACAGCCAAAAAATGGTACTGGTTCCAAGGTCGTTTCAGTCCGTCAGAAATGCCTGTGATCAGCAGCAGCTAGTGTATAAGTGCACATGAACACTTAGTTTTCTGCCCAGCACTTATAAAATATATTTGAAACATTCCTCTGCATTTTATAATACCAATACAGTTTATAATGGTCATTTCAATGATCACAACTTCTCAATATTTTCACACTGAAAAGCAGGGCTGTTACAACCATGCAATATGCACAACAGATCCTTGCTCTTCCCTCGACTTCCCTGCACATGCATACAACGAAATAACATCCCCTCTAATGGGAGTTATAACATTTGAGAAGTGCACAGGTCAAACTGTGCTCATGCCAGTTTAGAAAACATTCTGTAGAAAAACATTTTAAAATATTGCACCATAAAAATAAAATATCAGCAAAATAAATTTTCACGTCAATAAAATTAAGTGACCGTATTCACATCTTTATTTTGAAGTCGGAAATAACATGCACATAGATGTAAAGGTGGTTGGGTTCCCATATTTTCAGGTAGTTAACCTTTTAAGATGGGTATTTGCCTGAAATATCTTGGGTTGTAAATCAGTAGGAAAATAAATAAAAAAGGAAACAAAAAATTAACATTAAAATTTTCGGAAACTTTTATTTTTATTGTCCAAAAGCACATATTTATTGTTTAATGCACTTAATAACCATTAATATTTTTGCTAATACTGTAAAAAACCTGACACTGAAGGAGTTAAATTACCAGAGAATCGGGTTGGGTAAATTTTAGGTCCAAAAGTTGCGGGTTGAACATGTAACCTAAACCAACCTTGATTAAAACAACATTTACAGTCCATATCCTGCCAAATTGTAATCTCTTGGACAATCTCGAAGCGGTAATATTGAATTGCTTTGCATACAAACACAAATAATCACTAAATTTTTTTTGTCTTGGCTACTTTCCGATAGGTTTGTTGCACACAGGCCTAGTAACTGTAACTGAAGTTATGTTCTCAATTTTATAGTGTGGCAAGTAGGGTAGTACCCAAACTTTCACTTTAAAAGGTTTCTGCCATCAAAAAATTTGAAATTTGTGATTCACGTATACTTTTAAAAAATCTCAACAGCAATATAAATAGTTCAGAAATCAAAATTATAAACTTTGGATAGTCGGCCCGGCCCACCTTATCTCATTTACATAATTTCCAGTATCCTCACACATATTACTAGATGGCACATGAGGGTCTACCATAATATCATCTGAATTATTTGTTTGCAACCCAGAACTATTCTGCAATGGTTCATTGTTTAACCCACTCCTAGGTACTGCTCTCAGGAGTTTCCTGTTATGCCTGTAAACTGAACCAATAAGTGTCCTCAATATGTAAGAATGAGGGGCATCAAATTTACAGACAACTGTTTCAGGGGTACATTTATTACTTTGTTGAACTCAAATCGACTGTAGTGGACTTAGTTCAGGAAGCGCTACTGCACATTTGTAAAGTAAAACTTTTGACTCTCTTGCAGTCTGCGAAGCCTAGCGGATACATCAGCGTGAACACATGACTCAAGTAGATCAGGGTGATTGGGGATTTTGGATTTAAGATGACGGTGCAACAGCATTTGAGCTGGAGACAGCCCAATTCCTGGAATGATTGTGTTTCTATACTCAAGGAGTTCAAGAGACAATGGAATTTTAGTCTCTGTCACTTTACGCAACATGCATTTTGAAATGCCTACGCCTCTCTTGGCAAGCCCATTGGTCTGAGAAAAATGTGGACTAGTTGTTTTAACTGTAAAGTTCCAGCACTCCGCAAACTGCTTGAACTCATAGATAGCTGCTAAATGGTACATTGTCTGAAACCACAAGATCTGGACTGCCAAAATGAGCAAATACTTCTTCAAATGCTTTTATTACTTCACTATATGATTTAGTGCTGAGAAATGTAAGCTCCAACCATTTCAAAAAATAGTAAATAATCACAAGAAAACTTTTACCTGCAAACTCTAGGATATAAGCATTTAAAAGAGCCCTAGGCCTAGCAGGGACTGGATGAGGTATCACTGGCTCCTTAGCGTTGGACCTTTGATATGTTTGGCACACTCCACAATGACTTACAATATACTCTATGTAGCAAGACACATTGAGCCAGTACAATACTTCTCTGGCTCTAGCTTTACACTTAGTAACACCAAAATGGGTTTCATAAATCAAACTGAGCATTGCTAGCCTAAGGGATACAGGTACAAAAATCTTGTGCCCTACGAAAACTAAGCCATCTACTACTTAAATCAAGTGCAGAATCTTCCAAAACATTTTGAACAAATCAGGTACTAGTTCTTTCATACTAGGCCAGCCTTCAGAGAACATATTTACTAAAGCAGAAAGCTGGGGATCCTGAGCAGTGGATTCTCTGAACTCTCTATTTTTCTTGTCAGACATGGGCAAGTTAAGATACTAGAGAGTGGACTGCAAACTGCAGATCATCAACAGAGCTATCACCATGTGCTAAAGCCGCACGAGACAATGCATCTGCTACATACATTTCTTTTCCTGGTCGATGAATAACGCAACAATTTAAGACAAATATTTTGAATACTTGGCGATAATGAATTTAAATTATTTTTTTATAGTATTCATCAGCGGCTTGTGATCACTGTGGACTGTGACTGGCCTTCCGTAAGTGAATTCATGGAACCTCTCACATCCAAACTTAACAGCCAAAAATTCCAGTTCAATGGGTGCCCAATTCTGCTCAGCTCTGGTTGAACTTCTGGAAGCAAATGCAATTGGCCTGCCATTTTGCAAGGCACAACAACCTATGCCCAGAGAAGAGGCATCCGTTTGTATTATAAGTTCTAGGTTAGGGTCATACACACCCAAAACAGGTGCAGAACAGATCAGGCTTTTTAAGGCTACAACTTCAGACTCCTGCTCATCTGACCATCGCCAAGGCTCATTGTTATGGGTGAGGATTCTCAAGGGAGCAGATACTTTAGCCAGATTAAGAATAAATCTACCTACATATTTCACAGTTCAAGAAAACACAGCAACTCTAAATTGTTGTTAGGTACCGGCATGCACAAAATAGCATCAACATGCTTCTTGTCTGGCTCCACACCTTGAGACGAGATTACATTTCCCACATAACTCACACATGAAACTAGATGCATTGGAATTTTGAATCATTAAGCTTAACATTGCATTCTATTGGTCTACACAACACTTTACATACTATAGATTCTAACTCTTCTTTTGAATTAGCCCTCATAATAATGTCATCAAAGTACACCTCTACTCTATCAATCACACCAAATATTTCAGACATTTTTCTCTGCAATATTTCCGGGGCACAACTAAGCCCAAAAGGGAGGCAATTAAACTTAAACCTCCCAAACGGAGTGACAAAACAGCAAAAATCTGAGCTAGCTTCACCAAGAGGAACCTGGAGGAAAAAAAAATAAAACATTTGCCAAATCACACGTAACGTAAAATTGTTAGATCAGTTGCCCCCCACTAGGGCAACCCAGTTATCTTAGTTTTCAAATTTCATACCTTTTTTCTCTGGTGTATAAGACAAGGATTTTATGCTTTATTTGTACTGAAATCTTAAACCTTCATTTCCCTTAGGTAATGCCGCAAGCAAAAAAAAAATTTTTTTTACTATAATTTACTATACATGCAGTTTTAACACCACGTAGTTTTCTACTGTGATGACTGTTTGGTAAACAGCTCCTGTGAAGGTGGAACAGGCGAGGTCTGCAGTAGTGAGTATTGATAGGAGGGGAAAGAAAGATATTATGTATTAGAATGACTAGAGGTTTTCAACTCAACTAGAAAACTGAGTGTCAATGTTTGCAGGTGTTTAAGGGTCAACCATATACAGTATTGTCTCTTAAACAGACATTCTCGCACCATGCAAGCAGAGATGGCAGTGATGACAACCACATAGAACAAGCAACTCTGAACAGTCACTCAGCTGGCATCACAGTGTGAGTGCATCACTTATCCAACTGCATTCCTACTGCCCCTCCCGCTTACTCCCTCCTCAACCCTCCCTTTCTGCCATCCACAAATGTAGGAAAGGAAGTGAGCCAAGTCGAGATACCAACTACCATGGGTCACAATCGTGGCTCAAAACCACCACTGAGTGTTTTTGCCCTTCCCCCACCCTCTTTTGATAAACTAAGGTGCACTGCCACTGCTGTTAGATAAGCCACCAACCATTAATTTTTATTCTCCATTTTTTTAAAACAAGGGTGTGCACATTTATCTATTGCACAGAATTATGTGATAAAATATAGTAATATCAATAACTTTTTTGTCTTGTATATTGCAATGCTAATTTATTGCTTAATCTCATCTGACCACCTCTTATGTGCTGGAATACAGTAAAAGAGGCAAACACAGTGGGCCTAAAGGTTTCCTCAGAGATTACCCATATTCCCTGCTCTTATTGCTGCTCCACTATCAATTCACATCATTATGGCAGAAATTGATGGGCACGTCTAGGGTTATGAAGCTTCTGAACGAACCCAAAAAAATTTGTTAAAAAATTGGGAAAAAACTGTGGAAAATTTTTTTTCCTCCTTTGATGTGAAAATGGGAAAAATTGGATTTTTTCATCAAGGTGAAAAATTACATAAAAAAATTGCAATGAAAATGATTATACAGTTTCTGAATTACAAATCTGGATGGTTTATGTATTTACATTCAGGCCTATCTGCTAATACACATAGTACCCTACTAAGAAAATGACATAACCGGTAAATGTAACAAAAAAACTTTGTAAAGCAAAATAAACAATATGCACATGAACTAACCAGAAATAGTTATCACACTCATTCATACCCAACTTACAATCTCAGTCAGGAAAACAGTTTTAATTACCACAAAAAACCCTTTGTAGTTCAAATTCACAAGTAACACACTACGATAATTATCTTGCTGCTTGCATCAACTGGCTAAATGGTGATCTTTGCCGTTTTACATTTATCAAATTTATGATTTGCAGTTTTCTTCTTGTGAAACTTCCAATTCTATGATATCTTTCCATATTCCGACACATTGCTAGTAAGTAAACGTTCAGAATGAATCAGCCCAACTCTCCGCTTTTCTCCTTATTTTATTGACCTTGTATAAGTTACAATATATTATTTAGCCACCACAGGTTTAGTATATCACAATGATTTTATAAAAAATTTTTTCCAGAAAATTTGGGGGGAAAAAAAATATTTTTTCCTGTTTTTTTTTTCCTTTCACTAATTTTTCCAGAAATTTTAGAACCCTAGGCATGTCACTTGGGTAAATCTGCCAGCTCTAATTAATACCAGTCTTCTCATCCACAGTAAATGGCCCTGCCTGTACCAGGAAAGCGAAGTTAAATACCGCAATGAATATAATCGCTACAAAAACGTTTAAAAAGCCAATGTTGTATACAGTTTTGTCAATGCTACTTCCCTTTGCTTCCTTTCTGACCATTTCAATTAAATTCCTTCAAAATAACTGCCCTGAAAACTCACTCAGAGAAAAAAAATTAAATGTTCTGAGGTAAAACAGATGGACTTAAAACCCTCACAAACAAAAAATCCTCAAATTTCTTAATCCCTTACATTCACTTCATCACTATGTCACTAAGAGGAGAGATGAGGACATTGTACCTCAAGAAAGGAGTACTTCTCGACGCATTGTAGGACCTCATGGTGGCTGCGGTGGCCACCCACGACATACAGGTGACCATCCAGCACGGCCACGCCCATCTGGCTGCGAGGCACAGTCATCGATGCCAGGGTCGACCACTCCCCCGTCACTGGGTTGAAGCTCAGCAAATCCTGCATCTGCCTGCGAGCGTGGGTGCAGCCCCCCACCACGTAGATAAGACCTGCCATACCCCCACACACATTATCAACAGCCCACACCTTTTGCTAGTTTAGCAAGCAATTAGGCCACTTCTGTACTATGCACTACAGCCAGCTGTATGCAGTCTTCAGCAAAGCCTACTTTACATTAAAGCAATTAAAAAACAAGAGTAGAGTAGAACATTTCCATAAATGAATCAACAGTGCAGCAATACTTGGTATCATACTTTTATTAAGTTTAGCTGCCACCAAAAATTCTATAGACACTAGTGATGCACATACAGTACAAAAATAATTGGACTCAGTTATGCAATTGGGGACAAACAACAATGGTTTTTAATAGCAGTTGGTTCCATACTGCATAAATACGTTCAACTGAACAAGTGGTAAACTCAAATAGTCAAATACCTCTCAAATTAGACTATAGCAAATTCCTAGAGAGCAAAAGAACATCACTATAAATTCCAATTCCAATGAAATAATTTAAATTCAACTATCTATACAGTAAATCTAAACCTGGGTCCATACCAAAATATCTAGTCAATATTCAGTTTGATTTGAATCTCATTTTTACTTATTGTAAGCATTGTGAACATTTGGCGCTGATGTGTGACGCTCAAGCATGTGAGTATTCCTGATCGCCTGGTGACCACCTATGAGGTACATACAGGATTTTCATAGCGTATTTTATGCTGTTATGTTGGTAGATACGCAGTTAAATTCCATGGTCAGGGTGCGGTACTGGGGGCGTTTGCACAGAGTTGATTGTATGAAGGCTTGATAGTGGGTCAGCTAATGACAGCTGCGGTTAGCAGAGCCAGTGTTCACGCAGGCTGTAGTTTTGCTGCATAATATGAATGCCAGGCAGTCGTTATTCATAGCTAGCTGATTTATGTTCAACGAAACTCCGTACTAACAAACATTTTTATATAGGTAGTTCGGGATAAGTGAGCACTAGAAATTTAACCCTTGAAAAATATAAATAACTGTTACTGCATATAATTCACCATTAACTATAGTTTCCTTACTGTTTGTATGGTTGGCAGCAAAATTACGCAATATAGTTCTGTGTATTTTCCTATTTATATACAACAATACTAAAGAAAATAAACCAAAATCGACATACTTTTATTTTAAATAATTAATAAACTTTTCTGCCAAACCATATAGGTTCCTACCAACTGCGCTTATTTATCTTAACACGTGCTAACATCAAGTGACATGTTCAGGAGGGTTAGACATACAAACTGGCAGGAAGTAGAACTTTGTGTTCACTTTGTCCCGAACTACCTTTACACAGTTTCGTGATGGATAAAGGATAGAGGTGCGCTATGCTCGTCGTATTGCTATGCATTGTGGACATAGTAAATACTTTTGTTGCGACTGATTGTGAAAAGGTTAGGCCGTTTTGCTTAGAAGATGTGAATGTTAGTAGCTCACAGATTATGGCTGTACCAGTGAACCGTTCTAGTATTGCTTTTCGGGCATTGTGGGTAAACCCTGGTTGTTGAATTGACATTTTAGAAGTGGTTTGATGAGTTATATTATTCACAGTGCCAGGTAAACTGAGTAGTGTTACTATAACACTATTGTCATACAATATGATTATTGGGGAGCTGTGTTGCTGCGCGATGTTCATGTACAACTGGGCCAGTGTCAATCACTGCTTAAATACCTTGTCAACTACAACAGTGCTTGATACTACCTACATGATTGGGTCAGGTTACAAGTACATGGGATAGATGAAATTAGTTATATCGAGACAAATTGAAGATGTGATAATTTTCTCTGCGGTGTGGGATACTGTACATTTGAACTCTGAGAAAACTTGTTTACTGCATTTAAAGCTACTAAAATTTATTCTTGAACAAGCTGGTTTTACTTATATGTAGAAAGATAATTGCTGTGGTTTATGTAATGTCATAGCATCCTATAATACTTTTAAAGCACACTTCCTTAACATCACGAGTGGTGAACAATGTAAGTGAAGAAGGCTTTGACTGCTAGAGCCTGCGGGTACCTCAACCTTTTGTAATTTTATTCAATTGGTTTTCCCTAAGATCATGTTTTTTAATCTGTATTACTATTACCATGAGCAGAGTAGATGTTCATTTCTTCTTCTAAATGTCTAACGACCCAAAATTAATCATTCACTTAACAGAGGACGAAGTCTCTTCTCTGGAGGAAAGACGGCAGCAGGCCGCCAGTGCTCGCAGGAAGTTGTGCCACGAACCATAACCATTGCCTATCTGCATAATACCCAATTTTCATATGATCCCAGGCCCGGAACCTACTTTACAATAATTGTACCAGCATTATCAGAGCCTTGCCACACCACTGGCTCAACGAGGGTCAGCATACTTTAGTAAAGGAAATCAAACATAGCAGAATATCTCTCATCAGCCCGATAGTCGTCTAACCACTCTGTCTTCCTACAGCAGCTGATTCAGCAAGATCAGCATTATGATGAAACAGGATGTACCATTATCCAAAAGAAAGCGGCAACCCCTATAGTAATTTTGAAAGGTGAGTGGATGTACACTGTGCCTCTTGCACCCCTTCAGGATTTGTGAAAATACCTGTTACCATACAAATCTACACTCCCTCATGGGAAATAGGTAGATTTTCCCATGCAATGATCTTTATAAATTAAATAAATGTATTTTATAAAATTATTACCTACTGGTACTATTGTAATTAAGAATCTTTCATGCCCAGAGTGCATGTCCTACTACTAGCAGAGCCAAGCTGCTAGTTGTTTTCATGTGCTAAATAACGTCCTTGCCAACTCATTTCAGAATCTTAATTTCAAATATAAATTTATCACAGAATGTATTATACGTCATCATTAATTGTATAAAACGTACTCATTTGTTCATTAACGACCACTTCACCTAATTTAGTTTTGAAGGTTTTTTGTGGTTGATGATTTACCTCCATGTGCCATCTCTTTGGAAACATCCTTAGCCAAACCACTGAGAAGCATGAATGTGCGGGAGAGCTGCTCTTGCTATTATACAATAAAGTATAATATTTCTGAAATTTTGACATGCATAAACTTTATTATTCTATGGTAGACACTCTCAAAATCTATTATTTTCTGCAAACTGCACAAATGTGCTGGTATTTTTTTAATTGTTTACTTAATACAATAGGTTCGGCACCAGATATCACTCTAATTTTGCCAAATTCTTAGAACCTTGTGTTGTCAACAATCCTTGCTTAACCTCAATTAATTACAGAAACCAAGCAGATGCTTATAAAATTTCCCCTCCAATTAACACAGTATATACCTAAATAGTGTTAAGTCTATCATTTTAAGTTTACAGAATCAAAAATGTAACCTTGATTTACTACTACAGCTCTCAACGTCAACAATCGGCATATTAGAGAACTCGCACCAACAACTGGCCCAACTTGAATTTCAATTATACAGCGATACTACTACCCTAACTGTCACTTCTAGGCAACTCATGATGAGCTGAGCACTTTTGAAAACAAAGTTAAAAAAATCACTACATTTAGTACTACACCAACAAAGGTTCTCATGCCTTGTATGGTGGGCAGCTAACAATCTTGAATGACTGTCAAATGAAATACATTTGTTAGTATTCTATTGTGCTGTGTATAGGTTACGCTAGCGTGTACCATAAAATTAAAATGTGTTACTGAAATTTAAACGCAATCTGCCATTTGCCAAAACAGAAAAATAAGAGTCAAGTGAATGTCACGTACATTCTGGCATAGTAAGTATATGTGGTAATCAGTTTGACGACTGTAGCATAATGTAATGTTTAACGTGCTTGCTCTATTAATTCAATTACTGATAAGAGTTCAGTGATTTCAATGTGTTTAGCTGCATGTGCTGTGGTTATTTTCAATTGTTTACTATGATAAAACCAGAGCATCCATCAAAAATATATAAGGACTTTGGATAAAAAATATTTCCAGTGAAATTTAAAGGCAACTTTTGCTTTGCTCAACACTGTTAGGCACGTGAGCTCTCAGCTGCATGTGTGAATAATTTGTGTGCACTTCTAAACAGTTTAGTTAAAAAACTAAAAAAAAAGAAGTTCAAACAGCATCATTTATGATGCTACTTTTGACCGCAGTTGTTTACTTCCCAGTGCGCTCGTTGGGCTAAAGGTATTTGCTTACAGCTGTACATTTTACTGTCGTACCCATTGCTCGCTCCATTTATCCAACGAGCATTACTCTGCAGGCATGGTAAAAAAAGCAGATAAAAGAATGCATGCAGCACTGAATAACAACACATTTTTACTAACGTCACTATTTTAACACACACTAAAGGATAGCAAATTCTTAGATGTGTTCATTGTTGATAAGCTGATAAATACATGTATATCATACCAAACAAAACTATAATTGTTAACAATGTAGTTTCTTCTTTTCGCCGATACATAACACAGCCAAATACTGTGTGTGTGTGTGTGTGTGTGTGTGTGTGTGTGTATATATATATATATATATATATATATATATATATATATATATATATATATATATATATATATATATATATATATGTGTGTGTGTGTGTGTGTGTGCGCACACGCGCGCGTGTGTGTGTGCATGTGTGTGTGTGTGCACGTGTGTGTGCGCACGCACGTGCATGCGCATGTGCGTGGAGGCGTGCGAGTTTGGGACTTAAAAGAGAGACCAGCACTGACAAAGGAGACACAGCTTGCCTTGCTTCAAGGTTGCGCTAACAGTCTACCTCACCAGATGCGTGCCGCAAGTGTAATTTAGCAGTCCTTTTTAGACTTTGTCGTAGATATTTCTGTTTCTATTTTACAGGTGTGGCTCAACAATTAATGTAAACCCCTTACATTATTGCTAACACATTTCTAAATATCCTTCCTGACTGGCAATATCTTGCACTTTAATTTTATTTCATTTTATGTATTTACAAATATTTTTATTTATTTTATTACAAGAACAAAAATACATTCATTGCGTTGTTTTCATAGAACCCTGGTGTCTTAGTGTGTGGTTTGACTGTATTAATACCGTATTTGCCGGCATATAAGACAACAATTTTTACATATTTTTGGCCCTCAAAAACTGCTACTCGTCTTATATGAGGGTGCAAAAATTTTTGGTAGCCAAAAAATCGTTTGAAAGCTAAGCTGTAAGCTGTGGAGTTGTATGATGTTTCAAGGAATTGCGTTTTTCGTCACAAATGAAAACGAGTGCCCCGTTTACTTTTATAAAATTTACGGTACGAAATTTTGATGAGCGTCATTCATAATAAAGGACACCTTCTCGCAGCGAAGCGGCGATCGATACGAGTGCATGCCGGGATACTTTGTCTCGCCAGCCTACAACTCTCGGGCGGAGAAAATGAGGATCTAGGTCTCGCAAGCACAAGACACTCGGGCGGAATAAACGAGGATCTAGATACCGTACCACACATTCATGTGTCTACCGTCTAGTGCTAGGCTGGCAGACAACAGCGCACCGGAATGTGATGACCTTGCAAGCAGCTGTTGTTGCCCGGTGTTGCCATCTAGTGCATGGCGTGCTTCAGGGCAGCGTTGCCAAGTCGCGCACACCAGCCGGCAAATTGAGATATCGCTGGCCGTCCGCTGTGCATTTCCTTGGCTCTTGGGCGCGCGGAGAGCAGTAGTAGCTAATGTTATTCGTTTATGTGTCTACTATGATGTTTATATGACGGTAGTAAATGCATTGAAATATTTAAATAAACTTTTTAATGTTTCTGGCGAAGGAAAAAAATATTTTTCTGTCGGGAATTTCAAAATTAATCATTTACTTTTTTTCAAGATTTTGTACCTTCAAAACCATGACTCGTCTTATATGCGGGGTCGTCCTATATGCCGACAAATACTGTAGATATTTATCACTGCTGTATTTTATTAGATAACAGTTTTTCAAATAGTAACATGTAGATGTAATTGCACACGCTTATATATTAATAAAAGCATGTGGCAATGTTTATATTTACATGCATACACAAACTGATAGAATACCGTGTAAAGAACTTAAGCCAGGCTTTCAAAAATGCTCATTTTATGGTGAACTACCTTTACTTGATTCATTAATAACATTCATTCAATACCCATTCTACTCAAATAAAAATGGCTTGATTTTAAACTTTGACCTAAATAAAGCACAGTATATATCGTCACACTTTGCATTAAATAAACATTTTAACAGTTATTGTATGTGCAGTAAACTTAAAGTAGCAAACAACATTTTATGTGAACTACTACTGTAATAGTTCGTAGTTTTCTCAAGTGGTGTTGGCCTATTCAAAATATAAATTGCAGTCTTTTGAAAATATCAAGTGGTAGAATAAATTATAGTGCAGGTAAATACAAATATTACCAGAAATTTTTAAAGCTGGATCATTTGCTTGTTGTGTAGCAAACTGAATACACCAAGTAGTTCACAATGCATATGTGAATGTATGAATGAAATACTTCTTTAAAACTGTATGCCTTCTTTAAACATAAGCAATTTCCAATCACAATGATAGTGAACTACATAAAAATGATGTGTTCAATTTGCAGCACAACACACAAATGACCAGCCCCATTGTGCACACAGGTGCTGAATACCTTCATAGGAGACGACCCCCATGCTGAACCTGGGCTCCGGTAGGGAGCCGTCCAGCATCCACTCATCCAGGTAGGGATCGTACTTCTCTATGGAGGCCCCAATGTCCTCACCCACCCACCCCCCGAGGGCGTACAAGTGGTCTTCCAGCGTGCACAGGCCAAATTCGCAGCGTGGAACCACCATGCTGGCAACCCTTGTCCACTTGTCCTCGTACGGATTGTAGCTTTCCCCGTTGGCCAGGATCTGACTGTCGTGCTCCCCGCCCACTGCAAAGATGCTCCCGTGGAGCATTGCCACGCCCGGAAGAATGCGGCCAATACCCATGGGGGCCGCCCGGTGCCACTTCTGGCGGTACGGGTCAAACCGTTCCACCGAGTCGAACGTGCACTCTGACGACCGGGTCCAAGAACTGACCAGCTCGCGTTTTGAACCACCTATCACAAAAATATCCTTCCTCGCACCCAGACGTGGTTCTACATTCAACGGCACCAGGCTTCCCTTCTTTGTGATGATATTTTTACGAGCAGAGCTCAAGGCAACCTTTAGACTCACGTCTTGACACGCATCGATGGCTTGTTCCAACTCTCGCATGGAGAGCAGGGGAAGACGAACCAGGGGCATGATGTGGAACACAAAGCATCGTCGCTGGATCACGTCGTGGGTGATCCACCGCAACGCTGCCTTGAACACCTACGCATCCGAACACATCAATGGAGCACACACTACTCACACCATGCATGGTGTCTTCACAAAAATTTGATATAGCTACATAAAAAGTAGTGATGGGTCTAATCCGATTCCAGAATCAATCAACTGCATCAGAGCATATTTTAGTCTCGCAGAACTGCAGAATCTGATTTTATGAGGCCTTACAGTCCCAGAGATTGATCTAGTAAAACAGCTGTATTATAAAATCCGGTACTCCTAAAATGAAGGTTAGGCCTCATGGTGCCCGAGAATTACCTCGTAAAATGGAGGTTAGGCCTTATGGTGCCTGAAAATGACCTCCTCACAATCACTATCTCGTAAAATCCAGTATTCGTAAAATTGGAGTTCTACTGTACTGATTTACACTAATGGTTTTGAATACAAATGGCAAATTATTTGTATTTTTTAACTGTAATGCATCTAATTTAACCCACGAAAATTCAGCTCTTCACACAACTCTTAATAAATAGTGAACATTAAGCATAAATATAAACTCATTCAGCAATAACATGCAACATATTTGTTTATACAGTAACACTGCATTGAATTCAGTATTATTAAATACTTCTATACTTTCCTCCACAGTGCAATTTAGGCATGTTAAATACCTGCTGCCGACAACTTGGATTTCTCATTCCATTCTATGAAACTACATATTAATAACTGCTGCCATGTATATTTAACATTCCATTTCTTGGACACTACTTTAAAACAACTGCCACCCATCTTGGACTTTTTACTTAAACAAAGTGAACAATTTGGAAAGATGGTACATGTTCTCCTACCTCCGGATTTCATACCCTGTAACCTGAGCTGAGCTTTGTTGTTGATCACGTGTTTTGAGGTTAATAGATTTAATTTATTTCAAAGCGACTATGACCATACAAAAATAAATTGAATTCGTAAAAAACTTCAACATTACCACGGAATCGGAATCTGAAACGAATCCAAATTTTGAGAATCAATGATAAAATTTTAATCTATATATTTTAGGAACTGACCCAACACTACAAAGGAAGAAAATTTTCGATACTACTTTAGTTAAACAGTTTCAGCAGCATGGTTACCTGCGATTCTGAATCAACGCGTAAATGTTCACACTTAAAGAACTTCATGAGCAAATCCTTTGGCAAGTCAAGAAACTCCTCTTCACTGCAAACACTCGGGAAGTGGGCATGGACAAAGTACTCTGCCTCACTTGCCAACTCTTCAAAATTGTGGGCGTCTGCAAACCTGAACATTGTGTGGATATCCATCAACATTGTTTGGCCACTTTACATGCAAATTCAGCAACAATATATGTAATACTGATAGTATTATCTATTTTATTATATTTTGGACTACTGGTATATATCAGATTTAATTTGTATAACTGCAACAGAACCACACAAAAACTTATACAGTATAAAATAAAATACTCACAACCTAACAGTATAGCCAGATGATGTGCTGCTGCCACTGCTACCAGTTCAGGTAAGATGTCTTCCATGTGTCCACTTTTTAAAAATATTCACTGAGAAAATATAGCTAAGATACAGTTATGATTAAATCAGCTGATGATTTACTGCTCACCGTGGCATACCTCACTATTAAGAATACGAACAATCTACAAATAGCAACTTAGTTCCGTTTAATTGGGGAATTTTGCTTCCCTAGTTTAGAGAGTCTAATATTAGCTTGAAATTAATGTAAGTGTTGGATTCATGCTAATCACGTAACCAGTTTCTTACACTAATTTTATCAACCTTCAGAGATTTGTAGGGGTGTCTGTTTTTAATAGCAAGTTTTTTTAACAGTCAAATATTAAAAAATTCCTTTGAACAGCTTGGCAGTAACATGAAGACAATCTTTTAATCAAAATAGTGTACTACTGCTATAGGGATGCAACTAGCAAAAACTTAAAATATATTTACTCTGAGGAATTAGAGAATGTGAGTTTCCTGAAAGTACTAGCTTCAATAGCCAAAACAAAATTAAAACACTACTTAAAGGCACATTTCAGCAACATAGTATTTAAGACAAAATGTATTGTGTATTATTACCATGATGTGTGACTTAATATGGGCCATTTAAAAATCAATAATACGTATATGATGCATAAATATTCAATGCACAAGGTACAGTATACTAAAGTAAATTTACCTTCAAAATTTTACAATTTAGGCTATTTCTTGTAGTACTTTAGGTCAGGTGTCTGAGAAAGTTTTAAGGGCCTTTAAAAAACAAGGTCTTAAGACACAATGAGGGTGAAGTGAGGTGAAGGGGCAAGAACACATCCAAGTCCGAGCTGGGATTCGAACCCAGGACCTCTCACACCACATACTTGCGTCTAAGACTACACTATAGAGGCCAGCCTGTAGTAGTTTAGTAATAGTAGTGCCATAATAATATTTCTGTTTTTCTATGCAATTACCGCCTAGAGTTGTTAAAATATTTGACATATATACTTGCTTAACAATAAAAAACTACGTACACTAGACCCCCGATTTTACGAACCCTGGATCTAACGAAGGTAGCGATTCTACGAATACAATCTCAGGAACCCTCAAAAAATAACAAAATTATATGACAAAAAAAATGTAAGGAAATACGTTGACAATGAATAAAACATACTGTATCTAATTCACGGCATTAAAATATGAATTGTAGAGTTGCAGTTATTACTTGGTAAGTCACAATATTAAAAATAAAACAAAAATAGCGAAAATCCGTTAAAAAATGTGGCAGTGACAGTTTTAAAACCGCGCGACGGGGACAGCGTCGCCTGTGCCAAGCCGGCCGGCTGTCTCCAACCATAGAAGAGAGACGTATTACGATCTATATTGAGGTCGTACTATAGACGCAAAGTTCCAGCGCATATTATGCTCATTTAACTATAGTACAGCCTCCTTCTAGGCTGTTTCACGACGTCTTATAGCACTCTCGTCTCGCGTCGAATGAGTTTACTTTTTTACACGAACCCTACAAATAATAGCGTGATATTTTTCTTTATTGCGTTAACACCATACGCACATAAAACAATTAACTTGGCGCATAATTTGCTTAAACAATGCGTTACTACGTATCGTAAAACGTGCGTTTCACAAGTGAGCACGATAATAGTGCTATCTATTGTCCAAGTGTAGAAACATTTGTCTCCGGTTATGTCGAACTTGGAAAATAAATAGACGTTCGTGTATTACGTAATCCCAGAACTCCTAATTTATTTTTACCGCATATACTGACTGTGAAAGTGATTATTTTCAATCACTTGTACATGTAATTCTCGACGATTTTAGGTAAGAATGTCACAAAATGGCGTTTTTGGAACAACGTCGGTATATGCTACAGTGCCGCTATCTGCCATCTTGTGAACGTTCGTACAGTTGCGCTATCTGTCCGCTCTGCACGCTACTAGTATCTACGTTCTCGTACAATTCATCAACAACGTCGAGGGAATGTTTTTACGTTAAGTTATATAAAACTGCGCAATGAATAAATACATCCTCTTATTCCTTCTTTCTTTGGTGAATAACTTACAAGTGCATTTTACTAGTAAAGGCCGTGCTAGATTCGCCGTAAGAAATAACCGTAAAAATAGAACAAACACATTTCAGAGATGCATGCTACAACACACTGTACCACTACTTAGCCGCCGTAAGACCGTAACAGGGATAGAAACATGTCTATTTCTTACGGTGCGGTTACTGTTAATTTTATACGGCTACTTTACTGTCAATGTAGCACAAGCTTAAGGAATGCCTACTTTTTTTTTTTCCATTAAACGCTACGCAAATCGGGCTATTCGCTCGTGAGAAGGCACTCGACAGCTCGGTTTTCTCTTATTTTTAGGACAAAGGTAGACCATATCTATTGTTTAGCGGTGTTCTTTTGATCGTAAGATGCCTGCCTATTGATATAAATTTATATTTAAACTATCAATTGCGTTATTTTTTCGTTAAATGCTACGGGAGTCGAGCTATTCGTTCGAGAGAAGACACTCGGAATCTCGATTTTCTCATTTTTTTAGGAAAAGGATTGGTCATATCTATCGTTTAGCGGTGTTCTTTTGATCGTAAGACGTCTGACTATTGATATAAATTTATATTTAAACTATCACTTACTTTATTTTTCCGTTAAATGCTATGGGAGTCAGGATATTCGCTCGAGAGAAGACACTCGGAATCTCGATTTTCTCATTTTTTGGGGACAAGGGTCGGTCATATCTACCGCTCAACAGCGTGACGTGTGGCTACTGATATCTATTTATGTTTACATTATTACGTTAATTAATTTCCCGCAAAACGCTACGGAAGTCGGGGCCTAGAGACACTTTGCAGAAAAAATGCAATTTTAAAATTTTCTGTTATGGAAAAGGGAAAGGGGGGGGGGGGGGCAAAAATAAGCCGCTATCGAATTTACAAAGGTAGCAATTTTACGAATGCGATGAAAGGAACCGTGAGTATTCGTAAAATCGGGGGTCTAGTGTAGTAGTTTTTCATACATTTCCGAACAAAGTATAACATTAAAACCCGTTCCAAAGCATTTTTGAATTCTTGATGCCAACTGGAGACATGATTCAATTACAAGTTGAAGAATGGCCTCCGACTCCATGCCTTTAAAGACCATAGGCACTGGGACAAGGCCCTCCCCACTATCCTCTATAACATGCGGACACGGAGCAACGAGGCCATCTACACTACTCCTAGCGAACTCCTGCTCGGCACCAACCTCTGACGCCCAGGGGAATGGAGGTGGCAGAAGCCCCCTGCCAGAACCCCCAAAAGCAAATATGTACAGCGCCAAGCTGCCATCCGCCTACAAGACGCCCGGAGGATGCAGACAGCCTATATCCAACGCAAATACCCAGACAAGGTGCCACCGGCGCCACTATATACACTCCACGAAGGATGCGCAGTCTGGCTCTGGACCCACCCTCTATCTAACCTAATACAGCACTTCCACGCCGGTCTAGCCCCAAAGTGGGAAGGACCATTCCGCATTGTGCACCAGCAAGGACAGATCTACTGAGTAGAAAGCCCTGCCGGAGCCATCAGGCGAGTACACTGCTCAGACATCAAGCCTGCCAGGGACCCGATCCCCACAGGTGTCGCTGCATCCATCAAACAGATTAATCCTCCTCCTCCTCAAGGAGACCCATGGAGCAACCCCACCTTAGCAGTCACCAACAGATCACCGAGCTGAAGGAAGATGCAGCGCACTAAGTCCCAAGGTTCTGTGCCAATTGTCTATGGCACAATTTTCCTCTCTGACTATCTTGCAAAACCCCTGTCACAGTCGTAATTTTTTTTTTAACATTAAATGCGTCAGTGTTAAGCAATGTGTATTTACAAAAATCCTGACTTTTTAAATTTTGTAATAGCTTATTAATTAAATAACGTACATGGTATTTTATTATTTATGTTGTTTAATGTTTGTGAATTTGAATGTTAGTAGTTAACAAAATGTCTGGTGGTGCTCTAAGCATTACTAAAATATAAAATATTTATGTAATATTTTTACCAAATATTCCAAGTTGGTAACTAAATTTGGATTAGAATATGTGCTATAAATATTGAGTTTATTATTTGTGAACTTATAAACCTTTCTCAGCAATATTGTTAATATTTTAATAATATGTAAAAAAAAAAAAGAGAGAGAGAAATGCATATTGGTGCACGAACGAGTAACGTAACATGTGTTCTATGTATCGAATTCACCAAACACTACTCTAGGCGTGATCCTTGGTATTCTGCGACTATTTCCGCCTTCTTCCTTCTTCTACTTGCACAATGGCGTGATAACTTGTGAATTTTAACTCTCTAGTGAAATCCTGGCTATGAGGAGACATCCTATGTATCTTACTGCTTTGGGTAAGTTCTTTATTCTTAAATTTATCGCTCGAGTGCGAGTATTTGTGTTACTTGGGTTTTGGGCTCACACAATGTGGTTATTTGTTTAATTAATGTAGCCGTTCCAGTGCATGGGTGATATAGCCTATCTACCTGGTTTTCGTTCATGGCTGTGGAGAGGCCTGTGAGCCTATAGCCCCGGCATGTGATGCCCTGCACCTGAGCCAAACAAGTGGGATGCATGTTCTTTATTTGATCTGAAATTATTTAAATGCTCAACTGGTGTTTTCGTGAATTTCGAGAAACTAAATTACCAACCTAACATTGTTAAAAAAAAAAAAAACCAAGAAAATTTACTGATTGAAAATACTTTTGAAGTGGATATGTTATATTTAAAAAAAAGGTTTTTACCTTGGTCTTGTTCAAGCATAAAATAAAATGTTATAAAAGAAATATTAATTATAAGCTCCGGGGCCCCGAGTTTTGTTTAACTTAAAATGTAAGCATGTAATTCATTATTGTGAAACCACGATGATATTCAAAATGTTAACATAAGTGGATGTTTTAAAACTAAATACTCAAGTTCACGCATTAATATGTGATTAAAAAAGAAAAAAAATTATTATTATTGTTGCAAGTAAACATATTTGTTAGACATTTGTGTTTCACTCATATTTTCCTAGCTAGTAACATGATTTAGAAATAAAGTAAGTAAAATTAATTTAAATAGATTTTGTAGGCGACTGTTGACAACTGTGGGTTCGGCACTGTTTCTTAATTATTTTACAGAGAGTGTTCATGTAGGAAACTTAACGACTCACGTCTGAGCCTGGTCTGCCCCTGTCTCTGTGAGGCCTCAGTCATTTGGGGTATTGCCTTAGGGGTGACTGAGGGGTTGTAGTGATATGGGCGGCAAAGTGTGGCTCAGTTCAGACTTGGAGATCTACATTGGGGAACCGGAAGCACCTGAATCTCCACTGTCACCCACACAACAGCCGTGGGTGTCACCCTCAACCCCACTTCGCCCCAAGCGCACAGCCGGGCCACTCTCAGCATGCGCTGCCCACGCGGTTCGGAGCCTCCACGACCCAGCAGCCAACAGAGCTCCTCCGAAGAAGCTCCTCCAAAGTCAGCCACTGGTCAGCTCCCGAAGGACCCTCATCCTACAAGGTCCAATCAATCTCTTCTAGAGATCTCACGTCCCAGGGATGACGGGCCACCCCGAGCCGTGCCGATGGTTTCCACCGTGATAGTCTCGACCAGGCTCCCTACCCACCACTGCAGCCTAACCTCCAGGCCACCCACCAGCAGCCAGTCCCGCCCGATCCTCAGACTACTCGCCAGAAGCTGCTGCCACCAGCACTCGAACTTCCTCATCGGATACAGAACTTCCTCATCTGATGCAGCTCAGAGCCCCTCCCTAGAGCCCACGAACATCCATACCAGACCAACATGACCGCTTAGCACTGTGGTGGACCTCCCGAGGCGACCCCGCAAAGCAGACAGGACGCTACAGAGAGACATACTAGAGAAGTCCGAAACCTCGCACCTTTCAGTGGCCAACTCCGCTTCTTCAAAGATGAATCCAGACAGAAGACAGCTGATGTACTATCCTTAAGTAAGACACACACACCATTTCACACCATTTCCAATTGTACAGTTGACTGGGTAATAAAGCATTTAAGCCGGAGGCATGCCCAGCGCCTTGTGTCTTTCTTCCTCTATCATAGCTTTAGTTAGTCAGTAATCTTGTTTCTTTTCTCGGGAGCCACGCTTATCCATCCAGGGGGAGGGGGGCAGGGGAATTTACGCATATCTCTATACCATCTAACTATTTGTAAGCTTGTATCCCGACATAACCACGATCCCGTGTTGCCAAAAATATTAAAATCTATAAATATACACCTCAACTCAGGTGGAAAGTAATTTTAGTACTTACATTGTATATATCTTCAGATATTTTATGTGAGACTAAATATTAACCTGTGTATAGCTTAAAACTAAACATGTAAACACAAGGTTTGTTGTGCTAGGGTGCCAACTACGTGCATGGACATTTATGGACCTTTATTAACTGCAAAATTACACCGCCAAATAAGTGTTTTATATGTATTTCAATTTATAAAAGAGCTTTGTACTTTTGTCAACTGCGATAAAAATTTAAACGGCAACATGAGGAAAAGTAGCAAGCCATAGGTCAGAGACAAATATGTATCAGCGCAGTTGGCGCTCCTTCAGACAACTTAGTATGGCCGTCGGCCATTTTATTCCACACGCTTAACGGGACTTCCACCCCCTCAGACGGGTATATAGAGGGTAGCAGCTCTCAGTAGATCAGTCGTCTAGGGCTCGGCTTCCACTGAGCTAACCAGGCACTCCCCCTCTCCTCCTTCCCAAGGGTTGTGGACAGACCTGTACACATAAACCTGCCCATCCTATTACCTTTCCAGGCCACCGGCCTACCCACCATTCCGGAGTTGTGGACAGACCTGTACAGATAAATCCTTGCTCATTACCTACGGGTTGTGGACAGCGATGCACACATAAACCCTCCTCTTCCGACCTACACTAGTACCAGTAGTAAAGTGGCGGCTGACATGCCGGCCGCACGCATATGGGAATACACCCCTTCTGTAGCACGTGACGCACGCCGCGGGGCATGCTATTTATCTCTGCTGGAAGCAGATAACATTATCACAGGCTCCCGAGATAAGTGTTAACCGTAAACCACGTGTTTTAAACCATTCACGAGACCAGTAGTGTAAATATTGTAAATACGTATTTCTGTGTGATCGAGTGCAGTGTAAACTTTGACTCAATATATACATACATAAATTTACAACCGCGTAACAATGTCTTGCGACATTTTGGACATTCATATCTCTCTCGATTAACGGGAATCTGTAAAGGCTCTAAAAGAGCAAGCCGCAGCCACCCATTGAACGATCTTCAACCAGGTGGAGCTTGTGACTCCAGGGATAATTCCCCCACCAATTAAGGTAGCTGGCCCCAGGGGCCTGTCACTATATAGGGCAAATGCTTCTCTTATTGACGACTAAAGATTCCGGTTGTGCCATAATCAACATGTGATTCAAAGTTGGAAGTATTGTTTTGCAACGTAAGCATTTTAATGATATTAATGCTGTTGTAAATGAATTAGAAGTTACTTTGGGAAACTGAACGGTTTCAAAGTGTTTCGTAAATAGAGAAAATTCTTCGACGATTATTTAGGACGTTTAGTTGGACTTCCTGACTAAACATTACACTGCTGTCGTTGGTCAAACTCGTGAAAGCCGTTACAAATTTTTAATTAGACGAGAGTAAACAATATTTTAATTTTGAAATGTGGAAAGAAAAGTATAGTTAGTGCAACGTTTGATTGAGTAAAATTACTTCTAATGTTCAATTTATAAAATATGATAACCATTAATTCGCGTAGTAATAATACAAAGGTTTTTTTGTTCCTTTACAAAGTTCAGTGTCGTTCTCAATGATAATAAGGGTGTTTGACGAGAGGTGTAATTGCACAATGAATGAATGCTGAAAGTATGTCGCTTAAGAGTCGAAAGGTAAAGACTATGATTCGAGTTGTAGTGCACATATTTAAAAGAGTTGAATGTTTGTAAGCACTTTGATGAACTGATACAGAGATGTGTAATAGCCGAAATTTATGTGCTGTGAAGTTGAAGTGGTAATAAACACATTTTTTAAACTAGAGATATGTTTCCTTTCTTTGCTCGAGAATGTTCAATTGCTCACTAACCTGCTATAAGCATTTGTTGGTAGACTTCGTAGAGACTTGTCATGTTCTTGAAATTGATTTACTGTGCCTTTAGGAAGGCTTTAGGGGAGCTGGATAGTAAAGGCCACTGGTCTTTGGGAGTCGTTGTTGCCAAAACGGCACAAGGTTACAGGAAGAATAATGTTCTGCAGCTTGAAGGCAGAGAACAGTCAATGATCAAGAGAAATAATATTTAAATATGAGCACTAATTACCTGAAAATCCCAAGTGCATTTGAGCTGTGCAGCTCTTGCTTGAGGAATTCCGAGCAGCCTAGCACTACCTCCCTCAGTTGTAACATGTCAGCAGCAACCATCAGGTCCTGGACATTGCTTTGGTTGATGACAGTTTCTCCTGCAATCAATCACATTGTCAACACATCTCTATTCCATAAGGATAAAAGGATGATGCAATCTCAAACACAGCACCTTAGAAGTACGAGCCACCCCATTCTCACCTGCCCAGTTCTGCACGTCCACACAGTGCACAGTGGCTACTACATCATACATCAAGGCTGGTACATATATTTTGGTGTATTTCCTTAGGGCTTGCACAACTTTCCGGTGTGGGTTATGTCTTATCCACTTACCTTTTCACAAAGGTTTTTTTTCCAATAAACCAACTATAGTAGTCAGTTTCTGCTGACAATATATATTTTAAACGCCACCATCTGATACATACTTTATTTACTTGATAATTTGTTCCTATATTTTATAGAAAATTATACGAGATATTTCGTCAAAAACTTTTCTATACTTTCTTAAATATAACAAAATTATCAAATGTAATTGTGTTCTTGTCTATCTAAAAGGAAAAGTTCCTTTATAACAGTAAACATTTACTTAGGTTCTACAAAACTGAGCACTACAGATTCTGGCTGCAGGCAGAACATGACATAAAAGTTGCGTGTGTGTGTGTGTGTGCATATATGTGTGTGTGTGCATATATGTGTGTGTGTGTACACAAAACCAACTCCATCCTTCCCACACACACGCACTGTAAGTCCTCGATTTACGCCACCCAAATTTAAATAGCTTTAGAACAATGAAGTTTACCACCCGTATTTATGGTTTTAATTATATAAATAAAATTTTGTACATTACATGATTTCAAGTATTTCATCAGTTTAACCAATGTCCCGTAATGAACATACGTTAATTGTTGTATTAAATATTATTTATTTAACTGTACAGTGCACATGAATCGCCCATAACCATTTGTTATAACAGTTGTTTTCTAATTTTTATGCTCATCTTCCCACATGGTGGCTCGTTATTGCCCTTCCATTTCAGCTTCAGAGCAGCCTTAGGACTTCAGTCACTGCAATAAGTTTCGAGCAGACAGGGATTTAAAGGTATACTGTTAACTTTCTATCACACTACAAATCTGATTAGTCAATTTTCAACTCTCTCTGATTTCTTTTACTTTACGAGATGGCTTCATGATGACTAACTTAATTTTCAAACTCATCTCTAAAAAAACTTTACGTGACACTTTATCCATTAACAGTTTTGTGATGTTTCGGTAAATGCAAGAAGGGACTGTTTGACATGTTGGATTTTCTCTGCTTAGCATAGTTGATAGTCTAGGATTCAAGCAAAAGCAGACAAAATAAAAGAATAACTTACTAAATGTGTCATCTTTTAGTACTACAGTTATACAACCAAGCAACAGAGAAAATAGAGAGAGATATGCTTGCCATAAGACTTGAAACCAGCAGAACTGTCCTGTAAATTTAGAGTAAGTTCTGAACAAAGTTAGTCTTGTACAATGACGAAGTAAAAACTGTTCATTGATTTTGCAGCCCAGAATAATTTTTATAACATAAAACGAAGGGCAGACAACCAGGCATGCTACACTTGAGGAGCTTTTTTTCAAAACTGGATATCTCCAAAAATTAAAAAGTCTGTTTCTGGTAAATTCTTTACAAACCATATAAACTAAATCAGATGGTGAAATGGGTTTTTGATCTAAAGTACATACTTTAGATAAAAACCATTTCACCATCTGATTTAGTGAAAATGGTTTGTACATAATTTACCATAAACAGACTTTTAGGAGATATCCAGTATTGAAAACAAGCTCCTCACTTATTCTTTCTTCAGAAAATCAGGCATTTGAAAGCCCCATCAAGCATAGTGAAGATATCCAAAATGATTTGGACAAATACTGTAACTGAAAAAACTGATTACTTCCATTGTTTTTTTTTTTTTTGTTTGTTATTCTACTCATATGTTTGTTGTACTCATGAGTTTTTACATTATCTATGTTATGTAGAATGTTATACTTCAATATTTTGGAATGTACAGTTTTAAAAATACTATGTTGCTTTCTCGTGCAAAACGTAACAATTTACTGTACTGTGAATTTTGATAGTGTAAAAACAGACACTTGCACAGTTATTTTATTAGTGTTAGGACACTTTTCTGTGTAAAACTGAAGGTTTGCAAGGACTTGCATCAGTGTAGGCTAATGACTAGGAAGTGCATTTTTTTTAGTAATATCTCTGTGAATTCACGCACCTACTGAACAACATTCACAAATTTGTCTCCAGTTCTGCAGATTAATGATGACATCCTAACTGGTATGAATGAACAAATGCTAACCAAAGTGCTTTTGATGATTTGGATATTTTATTTCTTCTGTTTTTGTTCATACTGCTCCTAAATTTATGTCTCTGCAGTGCAAAACCAGCTTATATCTTAAGTAACCCTAACCTTTACGTAAATTGAGGACTTTAGTATGATTGTAAATCTTATAACCGTATATATTTAATCCCATGCACACACACATTTAAACACACACATATAAGTACAACACTTGTAGCTACATTTTAATAATATATTTGTAGCCCTATACTTTAGATTGAAACTAGTTTTACTTAAGCTACGAGGATCCTTGCATCTGTAGTGCCACAATAAAACTGAACTATATCCTGCAAACAATTTTCCAACTGAATACTAGGAATTTACAGTTAATTATGCAATATCCAAAACTGTACATGTGGTTTTAAAATATGTGGCAATACATAACCTTATGAGGCTCTGTAAATTTTGCAATTTGTTTTTGAATATTCATAGTTTCCATTAAGACTATACTGGTAAACAAGCTAAAGACACACTACCACATGATTATGGAGAGGCCATCTGCCACGAATACATCCCACATGTTATCTTCAGCTTTCTTACAAAAGTACCTTATCTGATTCTCCTTTTCTTATAGCATACATGGGATAAAACTTGCACTCACTAAAGATGTTTCCATTCATACAATTAAGTCACCTTAGCTAGCTGACGTGATATAAGTACAGTACACTATACCTAACCATACAAACAAATTATACCACTGTAAAAAAAATATTTTACTCCAATAATCCTGCATGTACAAATTCTAACATTCCTAATCTTATCGAAACTACTTCACTTATTCAACATAAAATGTTTTGCTGTCCCAGTTATACTAAGGTTTAAGTTTCCTTTAAATAAAACTTTTGAACTCTCTAAGAAAACTTTTCCTCCTCCATAAGCATAGCCCAACCAGTATAAATGAACTCCATGAGGCTCTTCAAGCTATTTGCGGAAACTGAGTGCAGCTCTATTCTGTTTTTCTGCTCTTCCGACAGCCCCGCTGTGAACATGGCGTGAAAATAGGGGCTGCTGGCACACAGCACCGCACGGTGGACCTGAACAAATGAACCAGCCACCGTTAGTTGCGGTGCAGGCTCCTGTCCTAACTGCTCCTTGGTGTTGCTACAACCACGCACACTCAAAAGACCTCTCATGACTGGAGATTGTCCCCAAGGAGCAGCCACTAACATCTACGGTTATGTGGCACCTGAGTTACACACACTGGCATGAATCAGATGTTACGTGGAGGAACCAAGGAGAAACAGCTATGTTACATAGAGTATCACTCTACTCACAACCAGCTCTGGCAGAATTGCATGCGTGCGGAAAATAAAGTGTGTAAACCCACTATGTAACCAAAGTTATTAATTGACCACAACATGTCATATTTATTTCTTTGAAGAGAATACATAGCATGCCAGTTATGAAGTAACAAACCTGCAAATGCCGACTTTTAAACTGTCTGTTTACCACTGTAAGTGTCAAAATCATAACCTTGGTGTCATAAAATAGCAGTTTTACTGTGTATGTATTTTTCTCATAAGAACATAAGAGTTTTGAAATATTTTTATTATGTACAAATGTCCACATTACTGCTTAATATAATTTTGACAGTTACACAGACAACTTGTGGAGTCGAAGTTAAAGATTTACACTAAAGATTACCAGTTTCCATCAATGAATTTTCTTCAAGGTAAGTATCGCTACAGTTATTTGATAGATTCTTATATTGCAAAGTTCCAAATTTTAAAAATACTTACCATAAATACATAATTTTAATTTTCAATATTATCTTCTCTCGCAGATTGATAAAATTATGTACCCTTACACATATACTAAACAACTTTCAAACTTAGTGTGCAGTTACAAGAAACAATACAACAAATTGCTGTAATAACCCCATACCACTAACTGCTGTATTTAACCCTATATCACAATTGAGAAAAAGAGCTAACACTTACTTGGCTAACAGGAACTCATGGTCGTACAAGCTGTACTGAACATGATACTGTGGCAGAGTAGTACGAAGGTATGGCAAGTGTACCTTTGAAAGAGACTGTGTGAAGACATGCAGCAATTAGAGGGACAATAATTGTCCCAAGCAAGCACATCACTAACTGAATTCTTGTAGAAACAAATGACAGAAGAAATTTTACCTCAAATACAAAGAGCTAAAATTTCTAGAGATAACCAAATTAATAGAAAATTACACTAAATTTGTTTTATACTTTACCTCACAGAAAACTGAAGTAGTTTAAATTATAGATATTACAACAGAGAAGAAATAAAAACACAAGAATGAACTGAAAATAGTAGATCAATTTGGTAGCAATGATGATTAAAAATTACACATTACACCCACACAAAAAATCCCCAGATAATATTATTGGCAGACAAAAATCACACTTGTTGGAACAGATTTTTTTCAGTCAACACAAAGACTAAATTATTAATAATTAAGGTAAATCATCAACAACCAAATATGATATTTAAATTGTACCATTTCATAAACTGAATAATTAAAATGCTTTTGAGGCGAGCTTACTGTAATTTCCACACTTAAGTGATCTGATTAGGAATGAGGAAGTGAAGAAAAAAAATTAAAAATCACTTGATGATTACCTTTATGGCCATTCCTTCTGCCACAATCTCCACATCACAGAACCTTGAGTCCTCACGTAGTGTGTTCAAGTTGCAGAGGACTCTGGATGCATACTTGTGGTGGGAGAAGAGACGGTCGCTGGATGGTGAGCACTTAGCCTTGCGGTCACGCATCGTCAGTGAGAACTGGTCCCGTTCCTTCAGAGGTGTGCTAGGACGCTGCATCTTGGTGGGGGTCATCCTGCACCCTTGGTCTACAGCTACCTAGCTGCTAGCAAACATGATGTGCAGTTGGATCACTCTCACCATAAATGCCTCATCACCTTCTCAACTCGACATTACAGACATGATTAATACTCACAGTTAAACCCAGTAACTGTACCAACAAGGCATGACACTCAGATTGTAACCAGCAAGAACTATGTAGGTACCCTACATCAACCAGCTTACCTACCATCTCTCATCACAATCATTTTCATACATCAAAATTGCACATGCTAACAATATCTGGTTAGTTAGAACAAAATAGACCATGGATAAGTGTTTAGTTCATTGTAAATCAACAGTGGGTACATAATAACCTATAACTGGGTAACCACCTGGTGCTTAGCTTATCTATTCATTCCACTTTCTAAAACTCTTCCTAAACTTTCTACTCCCGTACACAGATACCAACTCGTCCATAAGTTAATTCCACTCCCCTTCTTGACTTCCAAAGCATAGCCTCCCTACCAAGTCCTATTTGTTCTAATGTGTCAAGTATCATCTACAGTTCTGAAGAAAAAAATAATAATTATCTGTTTAGGTTGGTAGCATGATCTATTTGTATCTGTTGTTATGGTGTAGACGTAGATGGTTAATGGAGTGCAAATGAGATTGTTATTGTATGATCAGGACTAGGGGAAGTTTTAAGAGAATAAAGGTCTGCGTGGTGTGTGACCAAGCTTTTATTTTTAACAGGTTAAACACGCATGGAACTAAAATATTTCTCGTGCGCGGGGTTTACGGTGGTTCATATACTCCTCGTAGGATAGCACTACAATAGGCTGTTGGCGTACAGTGTGATCTACGCGGCAGCTTAATGAATTAGTAACACAATGCAAACACGGCGAGCAGAGAAGATAGGAGAAAGACGATACCTAGGCAGATAAGAATTCCTGCCGGCATGTGGAAAGTTTATGTGCGAGTCACAGATTGTCTTTCTGCGGCTAGCTATAACAGTATAATCGTATTATGTATAAGGCCTGGCTTACATTTATACACCTGAACAAAACTCCAAGCCCTGCGTATAACTGCTGTATCAATGATCTTGTCTGAAGGGAACAAGGAAGGGGTAGATCCAGAATGCAACTGCTGGGAGGCGTATTTAGAAAATTCAATCAATCTTTTATTCTTTTCTTTTTTCGCCCCCAATCTTTTTATAAACTTAGGGGCTGAACATGAAAAAATAGTACAGTTTGTCATGAACGGGAACTTATATACATTAGAGCACAATTATATGTTATGAGGTTAATAAATGATTGGCAATGACATGCTATCACATTTTGGCCCTTTTCTCCCTCTAAGTTGTCAAATTTCCTATTCTGTTTAGATTAAAAAAGAACATAAACACGTTAACTTATGCCTCTTTAATCAAATAATGTCACAATTTACTTTCCTAATTTAAGTTTTTTTATAAACAAGGAAGTCTTTGATTATAATGAGGCCCAACATTATACTTAACAACTGAACTAGTGGTATGCCATGATCATGGTTTTCTCCAAATATTTTAAAATCGTAGTCTGTTTGAGTAACCTTTCCATTTAGCCAACTATTCCACTCGTCCGTCAGCAACTAGTACTTTTTTTTCCTTTGGAAATTGTGGGTTTAGGGCATGAAGACATTACATAATTTTACATATACTTATATGTAACAATTAAGTATTACCTCACCTTGTAATATATCATTCGGTCATCAGCGCTCAACAGCCCTGACTTTTTAATGCTTAAAAAACCTAAACCCCCTTGAAATTTCGAAGAATATCTTACAAGTCCCTCCACCCAGCATCCCTGCCGATCTACTTCTCTCATCTGCGTTCTCTCTCACACACCAAAACCCTGCTACTGCTTTTCCAGTCCTTGGTTGTTTGGCCAACGAGAGAGAGGCATCTCTAGAACAGCCCCGTCTATCAAAGACAGTAGTCGTCCACCGTTGCCGCTTTTATTTCTACATAAATAACTATAATAGTTAATTTAGAATTGACAGTCATTTTTTATTCTTTCACTGGATGTACTGCTAGAATTAATTATGATAAAAACTATCACCATTTTTCTTTTACTATGTGAGGCTTACTCATATAGGCTGGCTCTTCCCCTCCACCCAGGACTTGTCAGACAAGTCCAATTTGATAAAATTTGTTATAAGCCAAACTTTTCAAGCATAAAAAAATTTCTATTTAGGCCTACCATCTATTCTGCCATCACTCTGATGTTCTTTTTCGCCGTGTAGAAATAAGCATGTGTCCTCTATTGCCATTCTTCTTAAAGTGCATTTTATTGCCACCCATTGTAGCATTTTCTTCCGATTTTGGAACAGTCATCTTATGTAATGTAAACAATGATGACCTCCATAGGGCCCTATAAAGACTAGGTATACTCGTCCGCCATTTTTGGTTGGTCCGCATCTAGCTCAGACGAATACACACTTCGAGCATGCAAGAAACGCTCAAACTAGTTGTCTATCGAAAATCATTCATTCAAAATATTAAAAATTTTTTGCAATATAATAATAGAATGTCCTGCCAATGATGGTAGCCAACACCGTTAATTTTACTTTCGTTAGTAATTTCATTGTTTACCAATTATTTAAACAATTTCCTCTGCACCGTTCACAAGAAAATGCAGGACAAAATGTAATAAGAGACCAACTTTTTTGTTACTGGAGATAGAGGTGGGTACCAGCGGACGAAAGAAAGTGAAAACTCTATAATTTTTATGCCCCACTCGAAGAGTTCCGTGACACGCAGTCATTTTTGCGGCAGGTAGAACACAGAAAATTATCGCCGTCTTGGATAATGGAGTTTTGCTTTCATAAAATAACTTTGAATTACAAATTATGTTCTATTAAAATAAAGAATAAGTAAAACTATTGCATGGTGACAGGTAGATTGTTTAAGAGTGTGTGGTAGATAAATAAACGTTGAAAACATCAAGTGATATCTACGCTTTATTCGAAGCCAATATGGATAAAATACTCAATGACAATCCTAGATAATGGTATTTGCCAACTTTATGAGTAAATATTTATCCAAAATTACTAATTCATTACACGTGATATTTTGCACAGCAGTTAATGCACGAGGTTCCAATGTCAGAGATTGTGCCACAGAAGTTCGTAACACTGGAAACAATTTTGTTTAAAATGCTGGATAAAACTATTGTCTAGAATTGCTATTGTTTAATTTTCGCAAATTGGCTTCAAGAAACCTACAGTTATAGATTAATGCTTTTAGCGTTGGATTATGTACCGCGCCCTCTAAGGACTGCCCATATTTCAAGGATTCATAAAAAAGGAGGGCAAGTAATCTCCCCCTGGCCCACTCATATTGTTGCGTCCCTGTTGTGAAAATATTGTTTAAGTAAATAAGTTAATATGAACAGCAGACCTAACCGTGACTTGATGAATCTGATTTTCCAATGCAAAGTATTTTACAAAAAGAACAGAGAATTCTTACTGCCTTTGTGATGCAAATTTTGTAACAAGAAAATTGTACATTTTGTACAAGTATCTGTTCCAAACTGCTGCAATTTATAACAAAAAATAAACTTCTTTTACTGTCAGGCTGTAGAAGAATTTGATAGATTTGTACGGAAATACTGCATGTTACATGGCACTTCATTTTCAAAATAAAGACAAATGTTATTCTGCATTTTTCAAAATGTAGAACATTCCTGTTAAAAGTCTTGCAGGTTTCCAGACAACACGTTAACTTTTTCAACATGAATTTCGCATACCTTTCAATCAATTGTTTTGTCAGTACATAACATTATCATTGAGAAAAATTTATAATGTCAAATAAAAAAAGATACATTTAGAAGAAAAATTATTATAAGATTTTTATATACTGTATTTTGAAACATAATATTTTGGACATGTTAATGTTCAACACTGCGCTATTTAATAATTTAACTAGTTTGAGTATATATTACTAAGAATCGGTGTAAATTTTGTCACTAGTACTCAGTATGATGTAAAAATAAATGTCGTGAAACATCGCCAATAAACTAAGATTTTAATGTAATGTGATATACATAAAAAATGTATTCTAAAGAAAAAAAGTTAATCATTAATCTAGCTCTCCATATTATGCATGAGAAGTTTTCGGGAAATATTGCTTACGTCCTAATTTTTAAAAGTAATAACATTTCCCATACGTAGATTATAAGCAGTTAATGCTATTCTGGGTTCCAGTACAAAAAAAAAAAAAAAAAAAAAAACATGTATGGATGTTTTTTTTTGTGTTAAAAGAAAAAATAGTAATTACAGTATTAAATTATTGTAGATGAAAGTAGGTATGCAAAGTGCAAATTTTTTTACTGTACGAGCTTCTATAGGTCTCAAGAAACTATTATATGCCAGACATTTTGTGCATTTAATTTTACTGTACTTTGTAAAGAAACTTATGTGATTTTTGTGTCGTAGCTTATTGTATTTTATACTGCAGAACAAAATGTTTTGTTATCACTTTTATTACATATATTAAATGCAAAATCACATAAAATAAAAAATGACGTATTTGTTGAGTAACATATGAAGTGTCTTAGACCTGTTTTACTGTTTTGAACATCTTGACACGTTGTACTGTTGTAAATGGCAATTTACCTTGCTATGTCCCACTGTTATCTTAATTTAAGTTTGTACATGTACAAAATACAGACGCCTTCTCCGTTAAAAAATTTTACATGTTGGCATAGTTTAACAAACAGTGCTATTGTTTATAGTGTCACTTTAAAACATATTTTCTGGACACTTAATTTAATGTAGTGCATTTCTATTAAACTTGTTACAAGTACGTAAATAATCAAGTAAAAAATAAACGTCTTCTTTCGATTAAGCTTACCATATTTTCCACAAAGAAAAGAAACACGTAGTGTATTCTATTTAAGTGGTGAATACATGTGAAAACGCAATTTTGTTGTTAGTTTCAATTATTTTCATTGTTGAAGTTGCAGAACAAATAGAAACACTGCTGAACAATTCATGAGACTATATTAAATTTAGGTCATCAAATCATAATAATCGATACACTAAACCTGAGTAGTTCTCCTACAAAATACTTTAATTAATCAGGCTGTCAGTAAAAGAACACAAATTGTAAACATATGTTCATAATCAATGATTTTATGTTTGCACAAAATTAAAAGAATTTGTAACAAATATATAATTATTAATATCATCATTATCAACTTTGTGTGGCTGAAGCGAGGGTGAAGCTATAATTCGATCACTGATCTAGACTGCGCGCATCTGAAATATTTTCCATCTTCTACCTGCCGCCAAAATAACTGCGTGTTGCAGATCTTTTCGAACGGGCATAAAAATATAATCTAATGGGGCACAAAAATTAAATTTTGAGTTTTACCTTTCTTTCGTCTGCTGGTATCTCCCGTCTATCTCCAATAGCAAAATTGTTTGTCGCTTACTTTACTTTGCCCCACATTTTTTTTTCTAACTGACAGAGCACAGGATATTGTTTAGTATTTTTTAAACAATAGAAAAGGTCTTTAATATTTGCCTGATTCTTCCTAATTATTTTTGGCGCTAAATGCAGCCAGGCAAAGCAAGCTCCCTGAACATTGTAATTTTCAAATTATTCAGCTTTAAAAATGACATAATTTTCAAACGCCTTGAACATTTAAAACGCGTTCTTTTTGGCTAACACATTTATGACGTAGAATTCCTTGTTTTTATTAGCCGCCGTCCACCAGGCACTATCGTGTGTACTGAAATTTTTCACAAAAAAAAAAAAACTAACAAATTTTAACAAACCCAGTTACGTAAAACTTAGCTCAGGAAATTTGCCCGTTGCTAAGGTATGCGTGGTTGTAGATTTGGTAGTTAACAATGTAGATTTCACTGGTATCAATTTTAAAGGAGTGAAGACAGCAAGCCAGCAAGTTATTAGTAACGCTCACACATTGCGACCTTTTAGTTATAGGTCTGAGATTGTCAATTTTATTTAAAATACCAGAGTGATGATAACTTGCTACGAATTCATTTTATTGTTTCAAATCCGGCAAAGAATCATAAACTTAGGTAAAAAAAAGTCAGCCAAATGAAGTTCGGTTGCGTACAAAAAATTATCCTATCGAGTTAATAGCGAGAATGCGTTTAACCAAAGCTGGCACAGACTGGTTATCAAACGTCCTGTTTGCGCGAGTCGGGAAAATAATATGGCAGATAATTTTTTTTTATTACAAGTAAATTTTTTCTCTCAGTAATTTTTACGTTTCTCAGGAATGGCATTGAGAGATGTGCTGTCATCGCGGGGCGACTTTCGTAGACCCAGCCTAACCCTTGAATTATCGGCCAATCACGGGTGCCTGGAACACGCCTATTGGCTGATGTGACAGTCAGTGAAACAGCCAAAAACATTACAGCTGCAGAGATTTCGTTGCAAACTGCAAGCTATTGAGACTGCAACTTTTAACTTAAACGAACATATTTATTTTATACTAACCGTGTCACATTGCACACAATACATAGAAATAATCATTACATACATAAACTGTATTTTTGTCATTAATATCACAGTATTGGGTTTATTCTTGAAGCTTAAACCATGCAGCTATAGCTAAGATTTTATTTGGAGTAAATTTCATTTTATTGCTGCGCAAATGAACTACTGTCTACATTTATACTCTTCGGAGTTCAAGCCATACTGGAGTTTGCCGCAGTAAACTACTTCTTTTAAAACAATTTCACGACTTGAATGCATATTGCTGTAGTTTGTGTGTTACATATATTTTAAAATATACAGTTACGTGATGTCACATGAACATCAATGTGGTTTTTACCATGCAAAACAGACTTCTCTAAGTTTTTCTGGAGCTATGCAGACACAAAGAAAAAAAGTATGGTTGTGTTGTTCAATAAATTAACGTATTTATTACTGAAAATACAACAAAAAATAGAAATTTAAAATTTTCCTTATTAAATTATTTCCATAAGGAAATAAACGGGTACTATCATTGGCAGGGCAACCTGTAATTACACTGTAAACTTTTTTACTCATTTTTCTAGGTGATTTTTGATTAATTACGAGTTTAGTTTGAACGTTTCCTGCGCGCTCGAAGCCATGTATTAGCTGGCTGCAAACCGACCCAAATATGACTGACGAATTCACCCTGTCTTTATCAGTGGAGGTAATCCAACACGCGTAACATCGGCCAGTCTTTATCAGTGCCTTGGCTCCAACACACGCTACATCAGCTACGTGATGCTTTAATGAATACCTGCGCGCGGAGAGTGCACTATCTGTGGGCAGATGCCTGAACTACATTGTCTCTAACCGGTGAGAAATTCTTCTTGAAAGGCCTGTTACGAGACTTGCGGCAGAAGAAACTTTGCATATGTGATTGCCTCTGCATGCATCCCGCAGTTTCCAAACTCATCAACACAAATGTGTTGTAGATTGACATTTTTTTGGTTTTTAGTTTCCGGTGAAAATTTGTTAGTATTCATCTACTAAACTTCATTTTCAAAGTTACGTAATTAAAAAAATTTGACATATCAAAATTTTGATCAATGGCAATCTAAGACGAAATCTTACCAAATATATTAATATTACCCAGATTTCAATATGTGTAACGGTTTACACAGGATATCTTGCGCTGTGAATGTCAATTTTGCAGCTTGGAGTAACATGTCCCACGCCCTCTTAATGGACCCAGGCATCGCCGACGACATTTTTATTGTGCTTTGTTGCAAATGTTATTAATGGCAAGCTGGAAATGTGTTGTGTTTGTTATGGCCCATATATACGGGAAATAATAATAATATCAAAAAACTATAGTCATGGCTCGAATAAAGGAATTCAAGTTACAGTTGACATCAAACAATTATTTTCAGTGGTTAGTGAGTGTGTCTGCGGCACTGAAATAAAAGGATTGTTGGGAAGCTGTGAAACCAGTTTATGTTAATTTGCCCAAACCACTGGAGTCTGAGAAGGTAAAAAAAAATGACAAGGCACTAAGTTTTTTAACTTTAATTCTAAGTAATATCTATTTAGATGATATTGGAAACTGTGAACTGGCAAGTGAAGCTTGGGAAGTGTTGGAAGGCATTCATACAAATTTTGGGTTGCTTCACACAGTGGTTATCCTTGAGGGAATGGTGAATGTTGCCAAAACCGATAATGTTACCATGCAGGAATACTGTCTAGGATTCAAACCTTAAACAGCAAGTTAACCAAGGCAGGACTAGAATTTTCAGATAAGGCATTTGCCGTATTTTCCTTGATGAGACTCCCACTAGAAAAATATTATGGTTTAGCGAGGGCTTTAGAGAAAGATGAAGATGCTCTTACTATGGCAGTTGTGAATGCAAAATTGTTACTAGAAGAAAAAAGGATGAAGAGAGATGACTACCACAAAGTATGTATGGAGAAGGCTAAAGGCATGGCATACACAATTCTGGAACAAAGGGAGTACCGGAAAACAGTCAAGGGATCACAAAAATATTGTTTGCTTTGCAGGCAATGAATCAGGACACACAACCAGATTTGTCCGATAGCAGTGAAAGGGATAATCAGTTTGCCAAGGAACAATCTCAACAAAAATTCAAAGCACTGTGAAGTCATCAAACAATAACTATTGTTGGCTACTTGATACTGCAGCATCAACCACATGACTTCATGCAGAAGTATAATGAACAACTTTAATGGTAATATCTGTGGTCAAGTTGAAGTGGCAAATAGACAATTTGTAAGTATTAGAGAGGTAGGCTCGGTTACGATGAATTTGAAAGAAAAGTATGGTGGTTGGACTATTGAGTTGAACAATGTACTCTATGTCCTAGAGCTCTGCAATAACCTGACATCGGGCAGAAAACTGGATTCTAAAGGAATAGAGTCAGGATTCATGAAGGGTGTATGACGGTAACAGACAGTGATGTTAAAATATTTACTGCGATAAGCAATCGTGAACAGGATGTATATGTTGTCAAAAGTGAAAGACATACTGAGACTCCAGGAAATATACAGGCAATGGCAAAAACTACTGTGACACCAGACGTGTGGCACAAACGATTTGGGCATATGCAGAAACTGCCGCAAGTAAATGTTTCTCTGGACAAAGTAATAGATAGATGTGATGTTTGCGAAGAGGGAAAAATGAAATGGGTGAAATTTGCAGGGAGTGTTACCAAAACAACGGAGCCATTAAAACTCATTCATTCAGATATTGTAGTCAAGATTTCTCCAGGTTCGTTACGAGGTGCTGAATATTTAGTGACAATCATTGATAATTATTCTAGGTATTGCAAGGTATTTGGCCACCAGATCCCCTTCATAATTCTTTTTTTTTTCTTTTTAATAATATGGCAGATAAAAAATTTTTTGTTGAGAATTTACTTGTTTGTTTCCTGTGGTTGGGATTAACTACCAGCTGGCACATGCATATTACCCTCATGAGTTACCAAACCATTTGCTTTGTGGCTACTGAATATGTACACTTGTGTTAGGTTTCCCCAGAGCATCGAGGTCGCCCGATAAAGCAAGTGTAAGCCCGGCCTACTATTACAGTGATGTTTTTGTTTATGTCCCAGTTTGTCAGTGTCTGGGCAGGCAATCAGTGTCAGTTGCGATCTAACGGGTATGTTTATTTCTGCTCGAAGTGATGTTACTATCTCCATCTTTTATCTAGTAGTTACCAACCAACGGCCATGAACTATGATGCTGCGCCATCATGATAAACTCGTGCAGAAGCAAACAATACAAGATTTAATACATTAAGAAATAAATAGTTATAACAGTGATAACTGTACCGGTGGGCCAAGATTTATGTATATTATTTCCCATTGCAATTAATATGTTCAGGGTCGCGTCCAGGCACAGTAATATGATGTTATGTAAGTTTCTGTATGTTCATACACAATATAAGTAAATTTAAGTTAAATCGAGTTCTTGACCTAAAATTTCATATTAGGTAATTAAATTTCTTCGTAGACTAGCCTTGTTGGGTGTCTAACAATTCGTTTTGAGGAGCTTTGTAACTTATCTAAGTAACTTTTTAATGTAATTATTTTGGTTTTATTTGAAAATAAGTGAAATTTTGACTAAAGTTTGCCACTGTGTTGAACTGTACTCAGCCTCGCTGGCGCCTAGTCCAGTGGAAAGGGGCACTCCTGTCTTGTGTTTTTCCCAGGCGTTAAAGTGACGTATGCGCGGCACATACCCCCCTCCCCTTTATTTCCCCGCCAGTTACAGTTTTTTTAATTTAGTTATTTTGTTGTTGATGTACCATAAGAAAAGGTTTTGGAAACTGTGTTTTTATAAGTTTAAAAGGTAGTAAGCCGAATACTGTGTGTTTTTAAGTGTCTGGACGTGTGTTTATAATTTTATTTGGCTCCCGAAAGTCGCCGCCAATTTGCCGAGCCTTTGTTCTCACGTGGGGGCGCGCGAGATGAGGGAGAGAGGGTCTTCTGCAAGTAGCGGTGGTCCAGAGCAGACGGACGCAGCTTTGAGCCGTGCGTGATTAGTGTAGAGGCCAGAGGCCAGTTTTGCTATACAAGAACCATTGCGGGGAGAGATTTATTTTTCAGTATTTATTATTACGAAGGTGCACCGTTTTATTTTTTTTCTGTTGTATTTGGCGGACTATTGGGTTGTATGTTTTTGGGGCCACGAGTTAGTGTGCAATTGCCTTGTAACGGTACATTCAGGTATATTAAATCTGGTAAACCTGCTGAAAAAGAAAGGGTCATAAATTTATTTGCTTTGTTTTCGACGTCCGCCTACAAACCACACGTTAAACGAGATGAGAAATTCTGCGTGCTCACTGCTGGCTTATGGAGTAGAGAAGTTGGACTGCTCGTTACCGTGGTGTTAGTTGGTGTAGTACCACTACAGTATGCTCACATTGCAGTTATAAGTAAGAAAAGTGAATACTTCAGTGAATTCAAGAAATTCCAAGTTAGTGCTGAGTTGCTTCAGGAAAGAAGTCTGAAGGCATTGCAGACAGACAATGGAGGGGAGTTCAACAGTAAAGAATTTGAGGTGTATCTAAAAGAAAGAGGAGTATCGTATAGATTAACGACTCCATATACTCCGCAGCCAAATTGCACAGCTGAAAGATTAAATCAAACACTCATGAACATGGTCAGGTGTATGCTGCTGCAAGCTGGACTTCCATTGAAATTTTGGGCAGAAGCACTGTTGACTGCTTGTTACTTAAAGAATAGGTGCCTGTCAACAGCCATTGAGGGACAAAACCCTTATGAACTTTGGTACTCAAAGAAATTAACAGATTATGATATACAAAATTAAAGGTAACTTATTTGGATATCAAGAATGGGCAGCAACTCAAGAGGCGGGCAAATTGCAGCCGCAGGCAGAGGAATGCATCTTCCTAGGTTTCCAGGAAGGAGTGAAGGTTTATTGTCTGTGGAACTTAAAACAGGAAGGAAGATGTTTTTCCCTTCAAGCTCAGCATCCCACATGCAAGGAAGTTACATACCAGTAAGGAATAAGAAGTTCTTCAGGTGGAAATTAAGGACAGGGTTTTTACTCTAGGGGAAGACACAGAGGATGAAATAGTCGTAGGAGAAACAGTTGACCTTGCTGTATGCATACAAAACGTGGAAAAGGATGAAGAAATTGGCAACGATGATACCACTGACAAACATAATCCAGAAACTGGCAATGAAGCAACAGCAGTAAGACAGCCTAAACAGGATAGTGTTAAAAAAACATGTGGTTTGTGCAGTGTTGCAAAGAGTGTTCAAGGTGAATCCAATATTATGAGATATGCTCTTACAAGCCCTGTTGCTGACAGGTGGATTGAAGCTGTGACAGTGGAACTAAAAAACTAATGGGACAACAAGAGTTGTAAATTGGTAAAAAGTTCAAAAGAAGGAAATGTAATAGGATCAAAGCGGGTTTTTAAGATAAAGAGCAACTAAGATGGTGATGTCAAAAGTACAAGGCCAGACAGGTGGCCTAGAGATTCGGTCAGATACCAGCAAAGATTTTGAAGAGCCTTACAGTCCTGTTATTAGAAGGGAAACAATAAGACTAATGATGGTTGTATGTGTGGAAAGTAATTCGGAACAAGAACACCTAGATGTTACTGCAGCTTACCTCCATAGCCCTTTGATGGAAAAAGTATTTATGGAACAACCACAGATGTTTGAAAAACCAAGAGAGGCACACGTATGCAAACTAGAAAAGGGTAGGCCTACATATGGACTTAATCAGGCAGGGAGAAACTGGAACATGTACCTTGACACACAGATTAAAAAATTTGGTCTAGAACAGTCTATAAATGATTCTTGCATTTACTTTGACAGAGATGGGGGCCTGATACTTGTAATGTATGTTGATTACATATCAGTATGGGGTGAGAGAAACAAAATTGTGAAGCTGAAGGCACATTTGAAAGGCATAATGGAACTCAAGATACCTCAGCAAGACATATATTTTGTCAATGAGAGTAAATAGACCCAGTAATAATTTTCTAGAAATTTACAAAAAAAAATTACATTTTACAGATTTTGAAGGAATTTGGAATGGAGGACTGCAAGCTGCTCACTACCCCTCTGGAAGCAAAGCCAAGTCAGAAAATTGACGGCCAAATAAAATAACCTTTTTCAGCGCATGTATACCGAAAGGCTACAGGGAGCCTCCTTCACTTACGAAATGGTACGCTGCCTGACACTGCATACTCAGTAAGCAAAGTCAGTTCAACAGTAACCCAACAGTTCATCACTGGACTGAAATAAAGCACATATTTTGTTACCTTAGAGGTATAGAAGACCTAAAAATGGTTTATGAGAAAAGATAACCAATAGAGGTTTATGTGGATACGGACTGGGCAAACGCTGCAGAGGACAGGAAATCATACAGTGGATTTGTGGTGTTGCTGGCAGGAGGAGCAGTGGTGTGGCAGGCAAGAGAGCAAACCAGTGCGGTATTGTCAACTGTGGAGGCAGAATATGTGGCAATAGCAGAAGCTGTGGAGGAAGTACCGTATTGTGGATCAAAGGTTTGATGGAGGAAATTGGACAGAAGGACCTCATAACTGAACCATGTGCAATTAATATGGAAAACCAGAGAGCAATTGCACTAGTTAAGAACAAGATTACATCGAAACGTTCAAAGCATATTGATGTAAGATATAATTTCATCAGGGGAAAAGGGATTAGACCTATAAAACTGAAATACGTGGAAACCAGCAAAAACTTGGCGGACATATTTACTAAACCTTTGTCTCATAATAAAACTGAGTTGTGTGTAGCCAATGTGGGGCTTAAGCTAATATAATGTATTTTGGGAATGAATTGCCTTGATCACCTATCATGTCTATGGCAGTCTACTGTCATGCTTTCTTTCGTTTTAACAATCTTATGCGGAATAATTGGCTTAGCCTAAATGTTTTTGTCTCTATCTGTTTCTATTTTTGTCCAGTAATATTCTGTGATAGATTACAGATTACATAATAAGGGGAAGTGCTGTAATGTGTCGAGTATCATTTACAGTTCTGAAGAAAAAACATAATTATTATATGTTTAGGTAGGTAGCATGATCTTTTTGTATCTGCTATGAGGTAGACGTACATACTTGGTTAATGGAGTGCAAAGGAGATTGTTATTGTATAATCAGGACTACGGGAAGTTTAAAGTGAATAAAGTTCTAAGTGGTGTGTGACAAAGGTTTTTTTTTTTTTTTTAACACTATTCTCCTCAATACCCTCAGAATATTCTCACTATTATCCCCTCTTCCCTTCGAGTTTCAGATCAACTCCTTCAAAATCATGGATGGCAAGTACAAATGGTGAGCTTGTGATTCCAAAGCAATTTTTGCCTAGCGCTATATTTAAGGGAGATATTAACCCTAGAAAATAGATTTTTAAAAACACGATTAGTGTTATCAAGATTTTAAACCCGTGAAGGAACCACACAAAATCTCCCCTTCATAACAACAGGGGTGGCCACCCTCTTATTGATCACAACTTTTATGCAGTTGGGTTTTGTGAACATATTATGTTGCTTTTCTAAACAGTACATCTTAAGTAACAAAAAATATCCTCTTGTTGCATGTCACTAGAATGCACCGTTTACGAGAAAAAAGAATCATACAAATAGTCAGTTGCAACGATACACTGCATGTGAGATGAGCACTATAACCTGTACTAAGCGATTATAGCACCGTAGGCACCCGAATATCGGTTGCTTGTTACATAAATTCACACCTGAAATGTGCCAGAGATGAAGGTATGTACTGGGCATAGGTGTGTATGGAGCTGTAGTATTTAAGTTTTATTTGCTAAGGTTTCCTAGACTTAAATTTGAGACACACTTTTGGGTCATTCCATGGAAAATCACCCAAGGGTGGTTGCTGACCCATTTTGAAAAAATTTGAAATTTTGTCACACATAATGTACATATTTCAACAGTTCAAACCCAAAGTTATTGATTTTTATCTGCCCTCATTTTGATTTTACAGAACAAAATGGCCGGTACCGTGTACCAAAATTTACATTTTCAAGGGTTTTTG
>PNEQ01089191.1:0-48030 GCA_003012365.1 Medauroidea extradentata | reverse complement strand
ACAGCTGGTGTGGCTGTATAACCCACAGCGACGGAAAGGATACTGTCCGAAACTACAGAAATGCTGGGAAGGCCCTTACCAGATTGTCAAGAAGATAAATGATGTGGTCTTCCGGATAGTTCGCAAGGGCTCTCGGACAAGAAAACCCAAGGTTGTGCATATTGACAGACTGGCTCTCTATGATGGACCAGAGTCTGTTATGTGTGCTCGGGACGAACAGACTTGAGGAGGGGGCAGTGTTGCGAGCTGCGACTGTCTGGCTGGGCGGTGTAGTACGATACTGTGGTGGCGGAGCTAGGACACCCCCTTCCCACTCACTTCTCGGCGCCGTGGCTGTCGGGCAGGGCGGCGAAATACAATACAGTGGTGGCAGCGCTAAAAGGCCTCCTCGGGTGCCGCATGGATTGTGTTACTCCATGATAACCACCTGCGCCCAGTATCGGGTAACCGAGAGAAAATATCGTGATCTGGTATGATCCTGTTCCCTCTTTATCTCTCGGGGTGGTGCGTGACTTTGAAGCGACATCTTTCCAGGAGGTTGGAGAACAGAGACCCGCCGAGATAATTCGAGAAGGAGGGTGAGGTATATAAGGGGGAGCTGCAGCAGGAGCGAGAGAGTTTTTGCTGGCAGGTGCCTAGTGTGATCTGAAGTGATAGTGATAAGTATTGGATTGCGACGACTGTTCAAGGGCGTCCAGCGAGTGGGACCGCAGCAAGTAGGAGGAAGAAGGTGATTCTAGGCCAGAAAGATTCTGCGGTATTATTTCTTTGGGTCCGCCATTGTGAGTGACTTGTAACCTTTCTATAGACAGAGAACTTGTGTAGATGTATTTTTTATCCTTTATGTAAATAGTAGTTATTTCTTCTGTTTGCCATTTATTGTGATAAATCTTTATATAGATTTTTTTGTATATACAGTTGTAAATAAACTAGATTAGCTTTATTTTCTTTATTTTATCAAATACCTCCATCCCCAAACGTACCTAGCCCGCAACTTGTAACAATACTATATGAATGTAAGAGCCTGTGTAATTTTTTCATGTGTACTGCTATATCTACGCAACCAACCATCGAAGTCCTAATTGAGTTATATGATACGAAGAGGTAACACTTCATTCCCCATGGATCAAGTAGCTTTTGGTTTGCTAATACAGGGACTGGATTTGGAAAAAAAATTTGTTTCAAATGAGGGTCAGTTGGATATCGAATGCTGGGGTATTCCTGAAGATTCTAGAATGTTCAAGACAGTAAGATACTATTGCAGATCTTCCGAAATATTGAAGAATTTTATCGAAGGGTAAGTAAAATTGTTTCAAAATATATTAGGGGTTGTTTTATAATAACGAAAGTGCTTTAGAATATTTCAGAGAGATTAAAAATTAATGTATACAGTATGATAGTGACATTATAAAAAATGGCCAATTTGATTTTTTTGTGGAAACTAATGTAAGCACATAATATATTAAGCACACACACCGATCGTCAATCGCGCCATTATATTTATAATCCTTTGCGACGAAGAAATGTTTATTAAAGGTGTTCTGCTTGTGATAACTGTATTTCCTCGGCCACGTGCCCATCACGAGAGGATAGAGCAAGTAGCAGTTGATATTTTCTCGCTGCTGACTGACATAGAGCTTCTTAACATGCAGTATAGCGAACCTATGTGTGCATATACTGACCTGCAGTAGGGCGGTGTAGTTGGACCTGGAGAAGACTGGCGGGTTGTCGTTGCAGTCCAGCACCTCTATGTTGATGACTGCGACACCTGATAGTGGTGGCAACCCTGCGTCTCGCGCCCGCACCTCCAGTGTATAGCCGGGAACCTGAACTAACAAGACGAACACGTTTCACAGCACCGCTCTCTGCCATCGCTCCAGCAGATTAAGGCCCCTAATATGTGCCCACTATTTTTATGAGATTTAATGTAGTTTTTTTTTTTTTTTTTTTTTTTTCGTAATTTTGTGATTTCACATTAAAAGATGTGTGGTATAACAACGATATTTAACTGGATAATAATTTTTATATATTTTTTAAACAGAATTGTAGCCAATTTAGCCATACAAATTGTGCGATTAAAATTTTTTTTAAATCCATTGTTAGTCAACATTGGTTCATGAGTTTCTTAATGTTATAGCAAGTACATGGAAAGGTATTCTCTGAATTAGGATTATTCGTTTGCCTTTAATCAATGCTTAATTTTAGGATATTTTACTTAGTTTTTTTAATTTAAGAAATATAGCTTAATTAAAACTCGTTAACAAATTACGCAAACCTTCTTTGTAACGTATTGTTGTCTGTTGCATTCATTATGAGTAGCCGATACACGTGGTAATAGCACAATCTTTAAATTACATTTCAAACAATTAAAAATTTAAATTTAATATTTAACCTAACAATTTAAATTAAATAATATTGCACCTCCTGTACACTTTTTTCATACAAGTGCATAATATTTTATCATAAAAATATAAAGTATACTGGAAAAATATAAGTTTATTTGACCACTTTATTACGGATACCAAAGCCGCTCTCAGCCAGCTGGTGGAACTGCAAGTATGGAGCGGTGTTGTGGAAACATTTTGAAGGCTATCCCCCGCTGTTGAGAACGAGGTGACTTACATAACCAGGGGGCGGGACCACTGAGTTAGTCGTCCACAGGACAGTCAACTGGGGCATCTCCTGGTAGGTTAGGAATGCGTGCTCTGCTAACCAAGTACGTTCGTGTGCCTTCCTGCCTATACACTTCGCTCGTGCTCCGGAGAGGTCACGTCAGTGCCCTCGTGCGATCTCGACCAAGTGCCGACTGTGCCGCTGTACAGTGGTAAGTCGCTTGGAAATTGGTTTCATTTACTTCTCCTTATAGTCCTAGTAACTGTTATAACTGTCCCGAAATGTAGATACATAATATTTACTTTGATAGATTATAGCATACTGCTCCATAAAAAAAAAGACGGGAAATTGGTTTTATCTGCTAGTTACTAGATAGGGCCAAAATCCGTTTATGCCATTTCGCTTTCCCGGCAGAATAGAAATTTACGTTTTTTTTTTTTCCTTCTAGGAACTCACAACAAAAACACTTGCAGCCAACTGATCCCACATGCACAAATTCTAAAACACAAACTACTACTACAGTCATGCAACATTCAGAAATAAAAACACTCTTCGCCTTTAGAATGGCAGCCACAGAAAAAAAAATTTGCGACATTGGTGAAACCATTGGTTACCATCGGTAATGTTCTCACTCTATTAGATACCATCCTGACGTTAGAGGAATTAGCGGTGTGAATTCACCCTTGCTACTTATTTATTATTACTCAAAGGATCTCATGACGTGTGTGCAAGCACCAGGATATAGAACGTGACAACAAATGCCAATAAGTATAAAATAAAATTAAGAACAATATTTGCAAAAAAGTTGGCAAACGAACTCTAACATAACAGACATCACTTACTAAAACAACATTATTCTACTTAAAATATTCACTGACAATATAAAAGGCATGCTATTAACATTCTTCTTTATATTTTGTTTAAATAAGTCAGCATAAGTAAAACACTTTACTTGAGATTGAGACGGCTGTACATTAAATGGGTACATAGACGAATAATAAACTCGACAGTAGAACTAACCATACTCTATAGCCTAGTGCATATTTCAGCGCTGCTTGTTTTTCCTCGCATTGAACATCAACAAGAGTAATTATACCGGTTGTCACAATGCATGTCTAGCCACCTTCTAGCCCGGACATGTTATACCAGGTAAAGGTAACACACACAGATGAGTGCGCACAAGATGAATATTACCGTTTCCCGGTCCAGCTTGGCGGCCACAGTAATAAGGCCAGTATTCTCGTCGATGCTGAACTGCTGCAGTGGGTCTCCCTTAGTGATGGAGTACGTGATCCTGCCGTTCGTCTCGCTGTCCGCGTCTGACGCCAGCACCTGCACCACACTCTACACTCTCACCAACTACATTAATACTATTTCTAAGGTTAATTATCTCACAGGCTAGAAAGAAAATGTGTTTTCTTATGGGGGAATTTTGCACAGGGAAATATTCTGCCGCTAGTTCTGCTGCTATCGCTAAGGGAAAGAAACCAATTACGCGTTTAAAACTATCATTTTACTGTAACTTGAAATTCAGGAAAGCTCTGTGATTGGCCAGTTCGCACACCTTACAGATACCAGCGTAAATCTCAAATATTTAGAAAATGTGGGTTACCATGGTATTTCCTCAGGCACTTCATTTCTGTTACTGAAGTTCAAATTTAAATAGGCTTGAAAATGGTAGAAGTCATTTAACTTAATTTATGATACAAGATATTAAGCGATAAGACCAGAAATGGCAATAAATAATAACTATTAGGCAAAGAAACTTGAGGTTTGTGGTATCACGTAAATAAACTTAAATATTTTTCTGTTGATTTTTAAAAGAATTTTCTTTTTGTTTTGTCTGAAGTGCTAAGTGATTACCATAAATGACTACACCTCAAGAGAAAGCCCAATGCGTATTGTGGTATGTGGGAACAAAATCACCCATTACTAAACAATTTTCAGCTTCGCTATGTTTTTGCTATCGAGGTGTTGGGCCAGATAGCCTACTCTGGTGGCTCTCTTCGAAATTCACGTCTGTAATTTCTTTGGCCAGTAATGAGCGACTTTGTTTACGCATACTCCACCGCGTAATAGGTCCTCTCTTGAGTTACAGCCTTTCCTGATATTATTTAGGATCTGCAACAAATCAAAAGTATTAATTTGGAAAAATCAACAGAAGACTTTTTCAGTAGCTCTACACGATACCACAAACCGCAAGTTTCTATTCCTTAAGGTTGTTCAAGTGGGGAAAAAACATAATTCTAGTTTTCCCGTAATGGCACTTCAAAGTCAAATTTTGCATATTTTTACTTCATACAAAACTTGAAAACCAGTTAACATAATGAAATGGAAAAAATCACATCAAAACTACGTGTTACTGTCTATGACTTGTAGCATATAAGACCCGTTACAAAAAAGGTTTGTGCAAAATAAAATATTTCAAAATTTGAAATTTTTCTGGTATTTTTAGGAATTTATTTTAAACACAAAAGTATTTAATAATGGGTTTGTATATGCTTCAAGCCTCAGACGGTGACGTGCAGTTTTGATGTGATTTTTTCCATTTCATTATATTTACTGGTTTTGAAGTTTTGTATGAAGTAAAAATACGCAAATTTTGACTTTGAAGTGACATTACGGGAAAACTAGCTGAGCTAATTTTTTTTCGTTAGAGGTTAATGTACTCTTAACTAATGTCTACAAAACTAACACTATTTTATACAAATACAAAATTATGAATTTTTCCCTACTTGAACGCCCTTAACAGTTAATTTGTTTAAATGCATTTTTAAAAATCAGTTATGTTTCTTACGGACATCTGTGTTTACTACGAGGGTTGGGGCTGCGGTGGCCGATGGAGCAGACCTCCGCAGCTCAGTTGGTTGAGCGGTCGACTTTGATGCATTGGGTTCTGGGTTAGATTCTCAGGTCTGGCTGAGTGTGAAATTTGTGCCGTCCGTTTGAGTCATAAAATTGACACAGTTACCGAAAAATGTCAAAAATGTCGCAACTGGAAACTGTAGAAAAAAGTAGTCTACATAACAAAATGGCCGGACCATTCGCTTTCCACCAAGGTTTCGATTCTCGGTGGGGTCGATCCCTGCATTTTTGTATGTAGAAATCATGTCGGACGATGCAGTTGGTCGACGGGTTTTCTCGGGGATCTCCCGTTTCCCCCACCACGCTCTATCATTTCGGCGCTGCTCCATACACGCCTCATGTCACTCCCTCCAGCGCTGAAGACCTCGAGATTAAGCGTTGACCAAAATTCACTCTCGCTTCTACTAGAGTTGCTCCTAAAGTAAATTTAGTTTTTTTTTTTTCATTCGGAAAATTTATTTCCAAACGAAATACACCGTAGTATCGTGAGCAATACACGGTGCACTATTTTTCGACACAGCCGCCACCGGCATTGAGACATTTTTCATAGCGCACAATCAGTTTTAAGAAACCACTCGGTTATAACTCGGTGCTCTGCGATGCATGTAATTGTCGCACAGCCTGCTCCACTTCAGCAGTGTTTTGGAAGCAGCATCCCGAAAGTGCGACTTTCATCGCAGGGAAGATATGAAAGTCTAGTTGGTCAAGATCGGGGCTGTTGGCCGGGTTATCCAGTTTCTCCCATCGCTATGACAATTGTCTCAATATCAGCGGAAACTATGTCAAAAAACAGTGCAAGGTGTATAGTTCATGATATCATGGTGTATTTTTTGATAACAAAGTTTTCACGTAAAAAGTAAAATAAAAACTAAACTAACCTTTGGAACATACCTTGTAGGTTACACTGAAAAAAAAAAATTGTGAACTGACCATATCGATATATAGGACTGTTAAGAAATTATGTACGATATAATTTTTTCCAATGCAACAACTGAAGTGTTCCAATGCATGTTCAAGAAACAGTAAATACACTCACATATCACCAGACATTTATAGTAATAATACTAAACTGTTGCTCTATTCACAAGTTGAAGCACGCAACGTGTGCCATGCTGCGTATAGATGGTTCGGGATGAAGTAAGCATTCAAAACAGCCCTGCTTAAGTTCTATTTTCAGCCAGTTCTTATCTTTCCGCGTGGAACGGGAAATATTTTACCTCTTCGGGAACTTCACGTGATGTATGCGCGTATAAGATAAATTGTAAAGTCAGTAAAAATTTACACAGTTTGATAAAAATAAAGCTTATTATGTGTGTAAAATACAATCATGTCAATTTCAGTTGATTTTGTTCCAGTATTATTGAATGCAAGCAGGAATATAGACGGAGTTATGAAGTGCGTAATTTCGCTGCCAACCATACAAGCAGTAAGGTAACTATTGTTAATGTTGAATTATATGCAGTAATGGTTAGTGATATATTTCAGAGGTTAAATTGTAAGTGTTCACTTTATCGCGAACTACCTACAGCAGTTAAAATCTTCCATTACTATTCGGGAAGATTTTTTGCACTGTACGTCGTATTTGCAGCGTACCTGCAGCACTGGGTGCGGTGGACGAACATCCTCGGCTACTCTGGCAGAGTAAGTGGCCTGGTTGAACATAGGTGCGTTGTCGTTTGCATCTAGAACAGCCACGTGTACAGAAGCGTAGCTGGCGAGGGGTGGAGACCCAGTGTCTGCTGCTTGTACAGTCAGCACGTACTCCCTAACTCGCTCGTAGTCCAGAGGTCCGCTCGTCACAACCCTCCCTGTAAACACACTACATCTGGACGGCCAAACACTGACCCGCCCCTGCACTCTGAATGGCCCCTCATAAAACTGAAGCATTTCCACATTATTTCAAAGTTATTTACGTTGAGAATATAAATATTTAAATAATAATTTCAAACTTGGCAATGCCCCTTATGGAGACAGTGCTCGAACTTCAAGAGGATAATGAACTGAGAATACCCTGCAAATACATGTTTTGCAAAATAACTCTCTGTTATAATACCATACGAAATCATGTAATTGTTGAGCTCATAAATAGTAGTATATATGAAATTACAATAAAAAAAATAGAGGGTTGCATAAGTGCCACCTCTATTTTTTTTTAAATTGTAATTAGTAGCCTAGCAGCCTTTCCCGCCATTGTGGTAAATATGAAAGTTATTTATCGTGGCCAGTGACGTGATTTAGTTCAATTGTGTGTCCATAGCTTCTAAATGGCTGGCCGCCCCTGCACATATTATATACAGGCTGGGACAAGTATGGCGGTAGTTTAGAGTGTTGAGGAAGAGACGGTATGTATAAACTGTACCGTAAGAAAATAAAACTTAACTCCTTCGTCAGTGTGATGCTGTTCGGATTCAGTCCGCCATATTCTTATGAAGTATGTTCATATTGGAGTCGAAGGGTGGACCTCTTTAATGTAAGAATAATAATTGAAAATATTTGTTTTAAATTAATTTTTTTTAAAGATTTTTAAAATTAGTTTTGTTAATTTATTGGAAATCGATTGGGAGGGAGAGTGCACTCTATGGGAAAACCGGTTACGTTATAGTGTTATAGATAATATAAATAGATTTTTTAAATTAAAAACAATTGGCAGATGGGCACACGTGTATTTAACATTATTTGTATTTTGATGTAATAACAATTTAATATAATAAAGGAAAATGTTTCTTCAAAAATGCTTAAAATTAAAATTAACGATATTGATTAAATTTTTTAAATTTTAGAACTTAATTTTTGAGGGATTTTAACTATTGAACTCAAACTATGATCTACATTGTTGTACACGCGTATGCATATCGGTCTCAGAGGAACCAGGGGATCATGGCAGCAGCAAGGAGGGTAATGTAGAGGTAACATAGTGTTAAGCCACACACCAGTCTCGGCGTCGACACGGAAGCGGCCATGTTCATTGCCAGCCACGATGGCGTATTTGACAGCAGCGTCCCTGGCGGCGGCTCTGAGGCGGGCCACCTCGGCTCCGGGGGCGGCGTCCTCACGAAGGGCGGCGTGGTAGGCGCGTGTCGCGAACTCTGGCGGGGTGTCGCCGGCTGCTAGCACGACTACAGACAGCTGGGCGGTGGCCACGAGGGCCGGAGACCCTCCATCTTGGGCCAGCACCGTCACGTTGTGGAAGGTCCTCACACGCCTGTCCAAGGGCCTCGACAACCTCACTACTCCGCTCTGCGCCGAGATGCTGAAGTGACTGTCCTCGTCTCCAGACAGAGAGTACCTCACCCTCTTGTTAGCTCCTGCACGCACACACATCCTAGTTACACGTGGTTCATGATCAAGTATGCACTTTTAAAACCGCAGTTTCTCTTTTTCTTTCTCTCAGATACCACCACCATTTCTGGGTAACTTTGCACGATTCAGTTCTTGTTTTAAATTAAGGTTGGCAGCTTCTTAAACTAATAAAGACTTTGTCTGTCTTGGCTGCAGTCCAGAAGCCAAAACCGGCATGACATTGGCTGCGAAAGCCTACACACTTCTGTGATAAAGACTTTACCATTCACCAGTTTATTACTGAGCGGTATTTTAAATTATCATATTTAGTTAAATTAATCGGATTGTGAAAAGTTACCTAGGGAGGGGTTGGGGTGTAAAGTCATTCAAGTTTACGATAATTTGTATTTTACTGTCGTTACAATATAAACAAAGCGACGTAAATGACAATCAAAGTGTATATCTTACTCAGTAATCAAAATTTAACGTCTGAAGCCATAACAAATAATAGCTAACAGTTATTTTTATAGACAAGATGGTATTCAAATGGGCTCACTTTATCACGAACCGTCTATACAGGGGCGTGCTAGAGGGTGGGTGTGGAGGGGTATGAGGTTACAAACCTGCTTGCCCTTTAGCACTCAAGATAAGAGTAAAAAGACTCACGGTTCATAATAAGTAATCAGCGCGCATTTAAACCTGAAAGGTTTCCAATGAAGGACTCCAGAGTCCCCCGTTTTAAAGGTAAAAGAGGTGATAGCGTTTGTCATATGTCATTAACAACTTCCCCTTACACAAACCCTAGTTAACGCCACTGTCGTCACATGCCCAGTGTAGTGGCCATGTACCGTACGTCCCATTTTCTGGGTTACTGTTACCATACTTCCGCCTTGTAAATATGCAAACTTTTACAGTTGTTACAATAGAAGTCTGGTACCTTTAGTATACGTTTGACTGTTTTATAAAAAAAGTTTGGGAGTGCTACCATGGATGTCTGGGAAACTATTCTACCATATCTAGTTACTTAGCGCTCATAACCACACGTGTGGCAAATTTACAAACAAATTTTTAGAGTGTAGTTACATTGTCCAGTTGTGTTGCCATGTAGTCTGCTTTCTTACTGAACCGATTGTAATAATACATTAAATTCTTACTTACTCAGACGTTATTAATTACATTTCTGGGTGACAGAGGTTTACGTGCGGTAGCATCATCAGCATGGTTGGACAGGTCATGCAACAAACTTCAAATTGCTAAGTTTAGGGACCCTATTTTTTCGCGAAAAGAATTTTGCCCCAGTTTGTTCCAGTGCCTTACGTGCACATCTGCAATTCCGCTTCATGGTTATTAGCAGCGTGTCTGTGTGAAGAGCCGTATCTCATTTGACTGAGCCAATTAGAAAAACTTTCCTGCAACACCACACGTCTGTGATTTGCCGGTAGAATCCCAAGGCTCGTGACAGTCCAATCACTGATCACGAAGCAGAACTGCAGATGTGCATGTGAGACACCGAAACGATGTGAGGCAAATTACATTTAGCGAAAATCCAGGGTCCCTAGGCCTATGTTACACACGAATAGATTTTCGTTTGCCTCTGTATGATCGAGATAAACACATAGTGGCCAGTTAATGTTTCTGCGTAGCATACGGCGAACATGTTAAAACATTTAGGGGTAACTTTGCAGCACGTGTTTTCGTTTATTTGTAATTTTTTTATTGGGTTTTGTCTCTTGTAAACAACGAGATGTTAAGAGACGAATACATGCAACTTTACGCAAAGACAGGCTTTAGGAAAGGATTCGGCCATGCGGTATGATAAGGAGCCAACACAGAATTCTCGTGGATCGATTTCAGAAGATCGTGTAACACCAACACCAAGATGGCAGAAGATATCAATCGAATCCAGATCCTCCGGATTGCGAGTCCAATGTTGTTACTGTTGTGCCACGATGTTCAAATTTATTTTTACTAAGTAAAGATTTGTATCCTGTTAAATTGACGTAGGCTTGACAGTTTACAGAGTTTCTCAGACTTTCCATACAAAAATGGAATTAATGAAATAGACGCAAAGTTATGCGTGAGAGCGTGAGAGGAGTAGCAAAATAACCTCAGTGTACGGTACACTCTATTATAAAACATAATCATTGCCACACTGTAACGTTTATGTCGTAACACGAAATTAGGGTTTTCTATGAAAATAACTTATGTGATAATATTGTACGATAACTATGTGACTTCCGTAGTGCCGAAGGCACGCGAGATACGTCTCAGAAACAAAAATTATTGTGTTTCGGAAAGAAACAAATTCTTTTAACTGTGAATCGCTGCAAAGTGTCTTTGTCAAAAATTTAATTCTGTTCTATGTTTATCAAAATTATAAAATACTGTGCTGCTAGATTAAAAGATACAATTACGAATATATTAATGGTAGCCTCTTAAGGAACAATTTGGGTTCAAAGAATACACAATCATGGCTACAAAGAGAGAATAAAAAAATACATCAATTTTTATTATCGTTTAGTTCGCCTCAGTGGTTGAGGAGTCACACCTCTTACCTCCCGTCTAGACGATCAGGGTTCGATCTCCGGCGAGAGCGGTCCCGGATTTTTCGCACGTGGAAACGTGGCGGATAATTCTGTTGGCCGTCAGGTTTTTTCGGAGATTTATTGTTTCTCCCGCATCTCTCATACAGTCGCTGCTCAATACTCATCTCACTTTAGCCATTCCACGGGCCGGAGGGCGACAGGACTGGCTCGCTAGTCGTGCAGCCAGCCCAACCTTCATACCGACCTCCTCTCATTCGAATGCTATGGAAACCGCCGGCGAGCCCCAACAAGTGCCGCTGAGATTTGACCGATATCTCGGTCCATTGGTTGGGCTCGTGGTGGTAGAGGTTTAAATTCCACTAGTATGGTAGTGAAACCGACAATGAGTAACATAAAAACTAACCAGGTGAATGTTGAACTGCTGTGGACCAGGTTCATACAATATTTACAAGTAGTAGACTATTATGGACATACGCCATTGCAATATTATGTAGTTCCAGAAATCTATGAATGAGACTAAGAAAAAAACAATAAACAAACAAAAAACAGAAAAAAATGATAAATCAAGCCTTGTTTGCCTGTAGTCATTAGTCAATGAAAAATTAAGAAAATAGAATAAACATCCAAAATTTAAAGGAAAAAAATAAAAAAAAGAAAATAATCCATAAAACTCAGGACACCACAATTAAGAAAGCACAGACAATACTGGGACGAATAAAATAGGATAACAACGACGACGTCACAGACAACAGTCTAGACGACACAACGATGAAGACACAAAATGTAACAGTGGATTTCTAAAGACCGACTTTTCACGACGTTTCGGGAACTGACATCTTCTCCCGTCTTCAGGTGAAGTAAAAGTGAAAACTGGAAAAGTTGTCTTTGTCCCAATATTGTCTGTGCTGTTTTAAACGGTGGTATCTTTAGTTTTACACAATACTTTGTTTTGTATTTCGACTTTTATTTTTGGATGTTTATCTTATTTTCCTTTATTTGTTATTGACTAATTCCTTGTGGGATCTTTCATGTTCAGTATTTTTTGGTTTACGGATGTGTTGACTACTGCCAAAGAAGGCTTGTTTTCTCTCTCTCTCTTTTTTTTTTTTTTTAGTTTCATTCTAAGTTTTTTGGGACGACATAACATTAAAATGGCGTATGTCCACAACAGAACAGTACGTTATTTTGTTCCATTGCAAGAAACATTCAAAGACATTAAATTACAAGATACCTTTACCGTAAAATAAAAATACGTATAACAATGTAATATTATTAGCGGTGATTGTAATGTTGTATAACCTGCGTCGGCGTCGGTGGCTCTGAGCCTGGCGACGAGAGCTCCAAGCGAGGCGTCCTCCGGCATAGCTGCGGCGTGTTTGTCTGCAGCGAAGTGTGGAGGGTTGTCGTTGACGTCAGTTACCTGCAGGCTGAGATGACTAGAGCAGCCCCAGGTAGGCCTAGCCTCGTCCACTGCCCGAGCCTCCAGGTCGTAGAAGGCGCGAGTCTCCCTGTCCAGGGGCGCTGCTGTCTTCAGCTCGCCTGCACACGTCAACGACACCCATCGCTAGGGACACCAACTTTACGAGAAAACAATTAAACCCCAGTTTGCTTCAGTGCCTTACGGTCACATCTGCAGCTCTGCTTCGTATTGGTTGGCAGCGTGTCTTTGAGAAGTGAGTGAGGTCAGCGCTTAACATCGAGGTCTTTAGCGCTGGTGACAGGTGATATGATGCGAGTATGGAGCAGCGCCGGAATGAATGGGCAGAGGAAACGGGAGAGCCCCGAGAAAACCCGCCGACCAGCGGCATCCTGCACGTTTCCCAAATGCGAAAATCCGGGGATCTTTGAGAAGTGACGTAGCTCGTGTAACTGCGCCAATCACAGCAAGGTTACAGTTATTTGGGGTGACATTGTACCGGTCAGGGCATCTCTGTACCATCACCATAGTTTAAATGCAGATGAAGTATTTCAGAATTTAAAAAAATACAACTGTGTTCTAGATGAATGAATTTGTTAATCTTGAAGTTTGCATAGTGATTGAATACCACAATGCTATTATAAAAAATAAAATACCTGGTACAATGTTACCCCAAAATGGTAGATAGTTACCCCAAATGACTGTACTGCAACACCACACGTCTGTCTGTGAGAGATTTTGGTCAGCTCTTAACATCGAAATGTTTAGTGTTGGTGAGATGAGGTGAGTATGGAGCAAAATTGTGTAACACCAACACCAAGATGGCAGAATATATGAACCGAATCTAGGTCCTCTAAACTGCGAATCCAATGTTGTTACTGTTGACTGGATTTATTTGCTTGGACATACTCCATTGCGAAGTAAAAGACTGTCAAAAGAAAACTAAAAATTATACAAGAAAACATAAATAAGCAGAGTATGCTTCAGTCATCAGGATACATACACAACATGAAATTCCAAAACTGGAATCTGGTCAGATAAAGCAAGGAACAAAAACAGAAAATAAAAGAAATAACAAAAAAAAACTAAGTTGACATGCGACACAACGATGAGACGAAACACTGTTACTGTTGTGCCACGATGTTCAAATTTATTTTTATTAAGTAAAGATTTGTATCCTGTTAAATTGACGTAGGCTTGACAAAATAAAAAAGTTACCTACTAATGCTACGTTTGACTTTATTACTTTCGTGTGTAATGAAAGAATAAAACAAAAATTAAAATGGCTGAAAATATTTTAAGTGCATCAGCATTCAGTCCCCGTAAGATAGAGTAGAAGTGGCGTTCGTGGTACAATACTCAAGACTTTCGACACGTGTAATAATATCCGGAAAAAATCCATTTCAGCACTCAGTCCCAATTTAAATTGCATAAAGGAGAGTTAGAAAGACAGATTTTTTATGAAAAATCCTCATGTGATGCTTCATTTCTGCAGAAAATAATAAAAAATGGTCGTGTCTAGGTCCGTTGGAAGAACAATACAATCAGGCAGCAGTCAGCAGCTAAGTACTCTATACACGTTACTGGTCAATGCGTGTAATAGTTCAGACAACATACCCGTGTCCTCGTCAAGGGAGAAATGCTCGGAGCCATCTCCACTGAGGCGGTAGCGTGTCTTGGCATTGTGTCCCTCGTCAGCGTCCGTGGCCAGCACATGTAACACTGGTGTCCCTGGAGTAGCGTCTTCTGACACCTCGGCCCAGTAGCTGTCTCTCGCACACACCGGCGCATTGTCTGTATTCACCACACACAACTCACATCATATAACAATATACAATATAATATCATGTAATAATACATTATATAATAATATATAATACAATATATTATTATAATGTAATATACTAAATTATAATTCACTACAAAATAACATAATACAATATAACATTATATAATGTACCATAATATTATGTCCCATATTATAATCCTAACTAATATTATAAATGCGAAAGTAACTCTGTCTGTCTCGCTTTCACGCCAAAACTACTGAACCGTTTTAAATGAAATTTGGTATACATATGGTCTAGAGCCTGAGGAAAGACATAGGCTACTTTTTAATGCGAGAAAAGGGTTGTAAGGAGTTAAAAGGGGGGATGAAACGTTGTATGGAACTATCGTCATTGTTACCCAATGACACTATTCCACGCGGACGAAGTCGCGGGCACAGCTAGTACAAAATAATTTAAAGAACTGCATAATAACATAAAAATGAACTTACAATGTTTCAAGTTATTATCGAAATATGACATACAATTTTAATTAATTCATTTAGTGCTGTGTTTCAAATTTAGTCCCATTGCTACCAATTTTTAAACGCTAGTTAAAATTGTCCTGAGAGATCTGCCAAGAAAGTTTTGCTCAGATGTAAGAACAAATGTTACGCAGTCATTGCCAAAGTTAAATTTTTTTTGCAGCCATAAGTTAGATTTGTTTAAAACAATTTTTGTTTGTAAAGTATTTATGTATGTAAGATATATTAAATAGGCAATATTTTAGTTTAGTGATTTTGCTGTGTTTTCAGTTTAATGAGTGGCGAGAAGAAATAAGGCTTTACATAAACCTAAAAAAGTCGTGATATTATATTATTTTATATAGTTTCTTATCCTACTTAAATAGTGTCATAATATTATATAATGCTGATACTGTTTCAACAAAAAGTTCAGTAAGTCCTGCAAGAACTAACGAGTTTGACCATAAATGTTTTGTCAGTTAATACTATTATCTTCATGTTCTAACTAAATTATTTTGTTGTTTTACGTGCCCTCGAAAGTCTTTATGGTTTTGAAAGAGAAAATTATCCACCGTATACAGTGCTAAGGAAGTTCCCTAGCATTCGCCTGGAGTGATTTCGTAATATCTGGAAACTACAATTGAGTTGGCTGAACCGAAAATCAAAGCCACATCCTCCCAAGTGCTTGGCGAGTATTATATATAGTCTACCAGTGCTACACCTTACTTGGCTTCATGGTGATACATCAGATAGTCTACACTCATTACATATACTATCTTCAAAATTAAAAGAGTATAATGGACTTTTTCTTCGTCTGCACATATTAAAGAAGTGGTGGTGAGTATTTCACGCCATGGAATAGTGGTAACATAGGAGTGAGGTATAATGGTGGAGGCGGCGGGTAAAACTCACCATTGTCGTCGAGCACGTGCACAGTGACAGCGGCCCGGGTGACGAACCTGCCGTCACTGGCGGTGACGGTGAGGTGGTGACTAGCCGCCATCTCGCGGTCCAAGGCTCTAGCCACCACCAGCTCTCCCCCGCCCCTCACGGCGAACACCAGCCCCGGATCCCCGTCAGTCACGTGGTATTGCAGCGAGGTGGCCGGTATGACAGCGTCCTCATCCGTCGTCGACATACGTAGTACTACAGTGCCAGCTGGTGCTCCCTCGTTCACTGCACACAGCACTGTCTATAAACCCATCTACCCACCTTTTCACTTCTCCCACTGCTTGTGTGTATTAAATAAATAAATAAATAAATAAATAAATAAATATATATATATATTGCAGCTACGGAGTTAAAAGGAATAGCGAATTATTGTTAAATTTCATTATTTCTCAATAAACAATTTCAAAATGAACACTTTCAAACGGTTTGTTGAATATTTCTATTGAGATCGTTAAAATTTATATTCTTTCACAATTTCTTTTAGAAAACACAAATTCCACAACCGTGTTACATGTATTACATATTAAAACAACCACAAACCAACATTACAGATAAGCCTACTTTCTCCCATTTTGATGCAGGTTAGCACAAAAGAATGAATGATAAACTGTAAATAGTTGTGTACAATAGGACTAGTAGCTATTGACAAAAATCTTCATTTATTCACACTTAGTGCTATTCTTTAAAATGACTGACCCCACTACAAGAACTACCACTGATATAATAATTTGGATGAAGAACTGTCCAGGTATGATATTTACTTAGGCACAATCTATCTTGAAATGTGATAAAAATTTGTTCATTCATGTGATGTTCTGTTCCAATAAGGTGGACCAGCATCCAAAAACACTACTGGAATCAAAGCTCATCTGGTAAACTTACAAAAGGTCAATAACATATTATCATAATTGGTTTCGTTATAGTATGATAACATATCTACAGGATGAGTTTTAATTCGACCGACACACTTTGTGGGGCGATTCCTTACGCAAAATATGATAGGGTTTATATTTAACAGTTTGGCCGGAAAAGCATTTTAATGTCGTTGCGACCACATGAAAACGGATGTGCAGAATCGATTTCAATGACACCATCAAAACCGCTGGAAGTATCGCAAAAAGCATAAGGATACATGTTGGAGGATACAAAGATCTGTTTTCTGACGACATGATATTGGTACGAATCAACCTCTTTGTACGTACGTACATGAGAATACGATGGTATGGCATTTCGTACCCGCAACATTATCTCGTGGTTTGATGCCTGTTTATGAAAGAACACGTGTTAAACTACAAAATAGGTCGCCTTGGTAAAACACCCTCCGACCAACTGTTTCCCAAAAAGCGATGACCGACATCTGCGGGTAGATTGGAGTGGCGCTCCGCAACGCCTATGTGGTTATGCAACTAATCAGACACTTATACTACTGGGGTGGCGGTAGTCAGGCGGTCACATCTCTTTACATCTCTCAGTTTTTTTACATCCTCCAATATGTATCCTTACGTTTTTTGCGATATTTCCAGTGGTTTTCGATGGGTTTATTAAAATCGATTATGCACATCCATTTTCATGTGAACGGCCTTGATATGCTTTCCCAGCCAAACTGTTAAATGTAAACCCTGCCTTATTTTGCATAAGGAATTGCCTCATAAAGTTTGTCGGTCGAATTCAAATTCATCCTGTATATTTATCCATGACGTGTGAACTTCTTAAATGGAAGGCCTACAACTATATAGAATTAATGTAGAGGAATAAACATTTTTGTGAGATGCTAGAATAATTAACCGTAGATAAAAGACATTTCATTAAATTGAATTGTTCACTGAAGAACTAACTCGTTAAAGACTTGAAACTTAATTTGGTATGAAAACTATTCCATAATCATGAATACTTTGCCATAGGTTCATTTATTTTTAGACAGGAAATGTCAACACATGAATTTTGCCGTAATTCCGAAATCAATGCAACTAGGGGAGGAAATGTTCCCCTGCTAAATTTGACAGTAAGTGGAAATGTACTAATTTCGCATTACTTTCTGGCAGAAACTTGAACTCTTATAAATGTCTATAGACTCGACGGACGCTTACCATTATTTGTCAGTGTTGTGGCCTGCAGCGGAGAATTATTCCTCGGTAGTGTGTCTAATCTTGTGTAAAAAGGTCACACACACAAACGACAACACATAAAGATTCTTGGCCAACGAAACATGTATTTAGAGGGTAGCGAAGCTTAGCCGGACACCAAATAATACCGCCAATTTTGCAGGTCGAAAACAACAAATTTATCTGGATATTTGTTATAACAACATACTCTTGTAACACTGCAGTTCCTTGCATCATTCATGTTCGGATGATGACTGCCTCATAATACACAGAGGTCTATAGACCAATTATATACACCGAATATTACACTAGAAAGGATTCTCATTGTCTCTGTCAAATAGAGTAAGAGTGTCACGTATAGGCGACAGCCAGTAGCATTAGCATAGTTTCATATGTGCGGAACGCACGTTGAAAGCAAGCAAACCAGTGGCGTGGGATGGGTGTGCTGCAAGGTAAAAAGTAATTTGCGACGTCTGTACAAAGTAATGAGCTTGCTATTAGTAGTGGCGAGGCACGAGAGTGATGACACTTCTAAAGGCCACTCTCTGACTTGTTCAGACGTCGTGAAATACAGTTTAGGTACCTTGCAACACACCCACGCCATGACACTGCAGCAAACTGTTAAGTTTTACCACGATATGTCACCATTTCTAAGCATAAAATATGGGATTATCTTACTAGCTTGTGGTAGAATGGACCATACTTACCAGCGGCGACGTAGTGAGGCTGGGAGAAAACGGGAGGGTTGTCGTTACAGTCCAGCAGGCGCACGGCCACAGAGGTCCTGGCAGAGTGACGGCCACTAGTAGCGACGACGTACAGCAAGTGTTCAGGGCGAGTCTCTCTGTCCAGCTTCTCTGCAGTCGTCAACCAACCAGTGTGAGCGTGGATGGCGAAGTGGCCGCTGTCAGGAGACAAGGAGTAGCGAACCTCGCCACTCGCGCCCTCGTCAGAGTCCGTCGCCAACACTGCAATGTCATCAACTGTACGTCATGGGGCCGCAGCGGCCGAGTAGTGTTCGGACACTTGGCCCATCTGATTGGTGGACCAAGGGTCAGGGGTTCGATTCCCCGCTGGGTTGGTCCTCTGATTATTGTACGCGGGAATCCTGCATGACGATGTCGCTGGCCGATGCTGTCTCTCGGAGATCTCCCGTTTCCCCGCCCTTCTATCTCCAAAGCTTCTCCATTGTAGGTTCTCATATCATGCCATTCCCCGAGACAAGCAGATGCTTGTGGATGCACAATTAGTCTGCATCCAGTGTGCGATACTCTGACTCTCGCTTATCCTCCTCATACGATATTCATTTATTTAGCTACGTTACATCTACAATCTGCCACTTACATGACGTGCACATGCCAAACAAGTGATGATATGGCGTCAGTGTCACAAAACATTATTCCCGCCACATCAAAAATTATTTGTTTTTGGTGGCTATTAACAAAGTGATCGTACCATATGCGCAAAAGCAGCCGATTTTCTTGACATACTCAATAACATGCAATGGTAATATCTTAGCCTCGCGTTCGAGTAAATTCGGGATGATTTCCAGCTCTGGACATTCGGCTATAGGCCGTTCGGGATAAAGTGAGCACTCAGAAAAACCCTTCTAAAGTTCAATTTTCAGCTAATTTGTATCTTTCTGCCCGTAACGGCTAACAACATAACATTTCTGGACACGTCACTTGATGTTTGTGCATGTGTGATGAATTGTGCAGTCGGTATGAATCGATACAGTTTAATAAAAAAAATTTATTACTTATATAAAATACAATTATGTCATTTTCGTTAAATTTTGATTCAGTATTGTTGTATTTAAATAGGAAAGCAAACAAACTATATTGCATAATTTCGCTGCCAACCATACAAGCAGTAAGGCAACTATAGTTAATGTTAAATTATATGCAGTAACGGATAGTGATATTTATCAAAGGTTAAATTTTTAGTGCTCACTTTATCCCGAATGACCGATACCCATATGGTTTCCTCCGGAATCACTCAAGGCAATACTGCGATGGTTCCTAAACAAAAAAGGCAGCGACGGCCGAGTGGTCAATCCACTATAATTATCCGGGTTCAACCCCCAGCGAGGCTGGTTCTCGGGGGAATCGTGTCGGATGTTGCCGCTGGTCGGCACACTTTCTCAGGATCTCCGGGTTTCTCCCGCCCCCTCATTCCTGCGCCACTGTATTGGAGGACCTCATAACACGTCGTCCTCCAGGACAAGCAGGTGTCTACGGGCTACCAGTAGTAAGTATTCATCCGAGGTGAGATGCCCTGACCTTGGATACCTTACTCAAACTATATTAGGACTGTTGTCCTCAACAAAGGTCATAACGGAGTGATTTGTAATTTACTATCCTTGTGTAAAGTTGCATGTCATCATTTCTAATGACATCATTGTCGACGATACGATAAGACTGCACGCCTTGACCTAGTTATCAGCATGTGTTCTACTGTATACTCTTAACTCTGTGACCACGAACATACGAGCATATCACCCCAATCCACATCGCCATAATGTTTCGTTGCGGGGGGAGGGGGTTTACAGCCAGACCACTCGCCAGTTTATTGGCTGAATGGGTGTGCGATGCAGGTGATTGGATGCAATGGTATTGAAGGCTGCACGTGCCATACGCATGTGAATATGAGCCGTGTTTTAAACTCTTAACTCAACAAGCGCCTAGATACCTGCAACCCGCAATACCCTTGCTTCCACTCGGTTGCGCCAGCTCATCCTCTCTGCCAATAAACTGCGGCTCGGTGCGCGCGGAATTCAAATATGCGCATTAACGTTCTGTCGCTGAAACTTTGCAGGATATCATTTCCGGACACACCGCACCCCCAGAGTAAGACTATCATAACACAAAAATTACCATTTTAGATATGTTCAATTGAATTGCCGTTTATTTTCAGCCACGAGAAAATGAGATTGTTATAGCCATTTAGAGCATGGAATGTTTATTGCCAATTCTGTGTTTTACTAGATTAATCTCTAAACTATGGCAATTTTCCCGAAGATGGAGTTTTTTTAAAGATGGTCTTGTTCAGTGGGTGCGACATGTTCGTTGGCAGTACTAGTTTTTCATTCTCTGCAGCTAATTCAATATACGACCATTAATTCAGGAACACCTGTATATGGGGACTGGTTATAAGTAGTATTGGTGGGGTTAGTGAAAGAGGAGTATTTACTTACTGACATTGGTTTTTGTTGAGTAGTATTTGCAGTGATTAGTTAAAGTGGAGTGAAGACATGTGTTATATATTGGGATTGTTGATTAATTGTATTGGTGGGGTTAGTGAAAAAGGAGTATTTACTTACTGCCATTGGTTTTTGTTGAGTAGTATTTGCAGTGGTTAGTTAAAGAGGAGTGTTGACTTACATATGGAGATTGTTGAAGAATAGTATTGTTGGGGTTGGTGTAACATAAGTGTGGACTCACCCCTGAGTACAGAGGTGCCTATGGCGACGTCCTCAGGCAGAGAGGCGCGGTACAGACGACTGTGGAAGACTGGAGGGTTGTCGTCCTCATCCAGAAGACGTACAGACAGCTCTGCTAACGTGCGACCTCCAGGAGTCTCAGCCAGGACTCCCAGCACATGTTGCTCTGCCTGCTCTCTGTCCAGAGGTCCAGCTACACGCAGAGTCCCTCCAGCGTCCATTGAGAAGAGCCGAGTCTCCCTGGAGTCTCCAGACATCAGCCTGAAGCTGGCTCCAGCCGGCTCACCCACCAGCCTCAGCCGCGTCACCACTGTTCCTGTTTCACATACAATACCCTGTCTCACCAACCTCTTCCTTATACCGCAATCACAATAGATCTACCAACGCGACGCGAAGTGCACGGCATGAATAATACAACTTCACAGCCAATCAGCTTCGGGCTTCTACGACGCCAGCGCGACAAAAATGGCGGCCACGGTACGAATTCCTATCAGGAATTATTTTGATTTTATTCGTGTCGCGGACGCTACAAAGCTGAAAATGGCATTTTTTTGCACAAATGTTGGTAATACATTTATTTTTTTAATGAGATATTTAGGTTTGTTACTTTAAGCTAATCTTAGCCTTTTAAGGCACACGTTCAATTGTGACAATATTTTAATATTTCGGAATGCCAGCGGGTGTTTAAAAACATAAAAAAATTAGCGTAAAAATTGAAATACTCTAAACTATGGTACGAGACATTAGTATCAAGTGACAAGGAAGTATTTATATTTATTTTATTTATTTATTTCATGTTTGCCTAGTGGCAGGAGAAGAAATATTCGCAATAATGAGAATATTTGAGTCGCATCACGTCAATCGCGTTGAGTCCGTCAAGCTATTGTAATTCCAGCATAAAGAGCTGCACGCTATATGCCCAGCAGTGACTGTATCATCCGACTCGGGGTTCGAGTCCTGGTGCCGACCTATTGCGACATAGATGTCGTCCAGGGACTCCTCCTGTTCATGTACCTTCTACGTCGGTACGATCAATGAGTCTCTCATGAGGCCGCGGTGGCCGAGTTATCAGACCGCTCGTATTCTACCAAGGCGATCCGGGTTCGATCATCGTATTTCCGCATGTGGGAGTAGTGTCGTACGAGATCGCTGGCCAGCGTGATTTCTCTCGAGGATCTCTCTTTTCCCCGTCCTTCTCATTCCTGCCCTTTGCTTGTTGTGATATCCATGTAAACATGTATCACTTATGCAGCTGTGAACGTTTTAATTACAGTAAAGTATTTGCTACACTTGTTTTCAGTACTGTATCATTCGGTGTATTGTGTGTTGCCTAAGTGTCAGCCCACTAAATCTACATACTGTATTTTGGCCATTTTCTCGGACATGCTTCACTTTACAGTGTAACAACAAGACGACCTTTTTTGTTCAACGGGGTCTCTTGATACAAATTATAGCATTGCATGTCCATAATATCTGATGGCACCAACGTCTAAGCCGAAAAGAGGGTGACCACCCCCATTATTTTGATGACAGTGTAAGTTATTCGAAACACATTTTTCACGGACTGTCGATAAGTGTTAGCAGAACACAGTATCCGGCGAATTATGATTTAATGTTATGTTGTTTACGATTTTGTACCAATAAACTAGTTTGAAATTCGTTTTTCGAGGGCGTATTGCTCCCTTACGAAGTGTGCTAAGCGAAAAGTTGTCTTAAGTAACTGTACTTCATTTTCGACAAGGAATCACCACACGAAGTTTGTAACATACTTTCATTTACACCCTGTATATATATATATATATAATATATATCAGCACACATTATATATACGTATATACACATACGTACATATAGCACGACCGTACTGATCCAGGTTCAACTGTCGGTTGGGTCAGCGATTTTGTAAAACTCGGTTAACAGTATCATAAACTTGTGGGTTTTGTTTCAATACTGCAATTTCCTTGATCACAATGTGTTAACCAATTTACTGTACTATCAAACCTACGTTTATTCCATCCGCGTTTCAAATCTTCGATGATAAAAGGTGTCTAAACATCATTGCGACCGACACGCTAATTTGTTTGTTACTCTGCCTTGCAAGACAGTAGCAATATCTGCATATGTTTCAGGATTTACAACAAATGCAAAATTTTATGTACAGTTTTTGTCTAAGGTTACCAACTTTAACAATTTCAGTCAAGACGAATTTTTTTATTAATATTCTTCGTCTGTTTAATTATCTGTAGTACAAAATACACACACACACACACAGGAGAGACACTTACATAGAGAAGATTTGTCTTGAAAGTGAACAGTAGCCTATATACCTGGGGCTGAGTTCTCCAGGATGAAGAACTTGGCGTCAGTTCGCTCGAACAATGGTGTCTGGTCATCAGGTGTGACCACTGACACCTCCACTGGTATGTCTTCGTACAAGGGCGGAGTTCCGCCATCTTGAGCCCTCACGAAGAACTGCAGCCTCTGTCCTTCTGCAAGACATTTAGTAAAATCTTAAAGCCTGTTCCTCTGCCAGACGTTTATTAAGCCATTATAGTCTCTATCTTTCTGCAAGACATTTAGTAAGCGCTTATAGACTCTCTCATTTCTTGGTTCTTCGCGTGTGAAAAAGCGGCAAAATTGTTGTTTGTTGACGGGTTCTTCCTGACTGCTTCTATTTCCCCCGCCTTAGCGTACCTTTGCGGATCCATTCTCACCTTACATTACTCGTCACTCAGTGCTGAGGACCTTGGGCAAAACGTCAATTCAGTTAGATTTTATTTTACCACTATTTTATCTATTGATGTCAAATTACAAATTGATGAAAGTGAAATGAAATTTTAAGTGTAACTCTTACGGACAAAAATTATTCCACGTGAAATTTTTTAAATATAAATGTTACGAAAAAAGCTATATAAAATGGCGATTGTAATTCTTGTGAAAATTGAATTTTGTATATTATTTTAGAATTTGAGATTAAAAAAAATTAATATTGATATGTTTTTAAGGGCATTGTTCAACTGCGTGTTAGAGGCTCATAAGAGACGGATCTGTAAGGGCAACCTTAAAGCGCATTAAATGCCGCATCGTCACAACGAGATAACCTCTGAACTAGCGTGCAAGATTACAACCGGGACATTAAGGTTCCACTATACCCTTCATGTACCAGATCTAGGTTTTCAAGTCGTCATATTAGATTTACAGTAAAAATTAACAATGCGTTCAGGTGGAACAAATTTTATGTAAATGTCCAACATTTTTGCGTAAAATTTACATTGCTTGTAAAATGCAATTCGTAAACAGTAAGATAAAAAAATAGAAGACTATTTTTTCTTGCTCTGTTTCACACTGAATTTAACGCGTCATTGTTATTCTGATGTTTAGTGTAATCTTAAGCGATGACCATATAATATTATTTTTGGAAAGTCTGCAGCAAAGTTTAGTGCATTTTTTATATGAGTTTTATATACATCCAGTTAGTAGACCTACATTTTGAAGTACGGCGGTCTGAAATGGTCGCTTTTAGCTGTGTTTAGAGATGATTGTTTATCGCGGGAAAACTTTGTTTGCCGGGTTTCAATGTACCTTCAGTTTACCAGAAGATTACTGGCTTTCGTTTGAACGTGGTTTTGTTCCCTATTTGACTGAGCCAATAAGAATCTCGCTATTGTAATATTTGACGGATATTACTTGTTAGCAGCGTGTGTGCCAAACGTATATATCACCCAATCATAAGTGTTAACAGAAACAACAGGTACGTTGGCACAACACATTTTCTCGGTATACCATCGTCTCGACCTATGTTACATGGCTAAATAACAGTGTCTTCTTTATTAGCACAGTGTCTCAACATTGATAATACGTCCTTGTCTGAAGTGAATTTCCTTTTCGTTCGTTACCGAGCGAGGTGGCGCAAAGGTAACAAGTTGGACTCGCATTAGGGAAGGCCCGTGTTTGATACCCGGCTCCAGCCATCCATATTTAGGTTTACCAGGCGAATGCTGGTACGGTTGCTCAACAAAGGGCATGGCCGACTCTTCTCCCAGCTCCTGTCATTGTACCAAGTTATGTATTACTCTCTACAATGACCTCGATGTCGACGAGACGTAAAGCCCACTTACCTTACCTATTCGTTCATTGGTACAACGAGCACATGTGGAATAGTTTTCAAAGAAACGTATTCTCGTACACATTTCAGCGCACGTGAAGCGCGCCCGTAAGTATGACGTACTTCTTTAAGGGGGCGGTTCTCCTCAGTTTTCAACGTCTTTTATTATTTTTATATTTGTACCAGATTTTTTTTCTTATTTTAGACATACATTTTGACTAAATCTTCCTCTTAGGAAATTTTTGCATCTCTTATAGTTTTTGCGTAATGATTCGTAAACGTCAAAATTAGCACTTTAGAGTTTTATGCACGCCACTAAAACCAACTGACATACGAAACCGAAAAATTCACAGTATATAACAATGTTGTAAGCTGTGATTTGACACAAAAAAATAAATATATATATAGTTTCGTATTTTTAAAACAGTTGTTGAAATTTTTAAATTTTCATTTCAAAATTCAGCATTATTTATTAAATACAAAAATATTTTATTTTTTGTTTTATACTGTATGTGTCAAATCACAGCCTACAAGATTGTTATACATTGTGAATTTTGTCGGTTTGGTATGTCAGTTGGTTTTAGTGGCGTGCATAAAACCGTAAAGTGCCTATTTTGACGTTTACGACTCATTACGCAAAAAATATAAGAGATACAAAAATTTCTTAAGAGGAAGATTTAATCACAATTTATGTCTAAAATAAGTAATAAAAATATATGGTACAAATATAAAAATAAATAAATACGTTGAAAACTGAGGTGAACCACCCCCTTAAGAGGCCGTTCCAGTGTTTCAGGCTCATGTATGCAACCCGCATTAAGCCCATATAAATTAAGGCTAAAGTTACTATCTATATAGCAGTAAGAGTATTACACATATCAACATTACCTTTGCGTTGTATCAAAGACACAGTCGATCTTGTTTTCGCTGAGTTCACCGAAATCAAGCGTAAATCATGGTTGACCGCAAATTTCACAAAACGTTTTTCGTATCACGTTGATAATGCGACCGTTTGTAATACACGATTTTGAAAAAAAGGAGCGAAAATAAGAGCGACAGTGTCTTTGATAAAACGTGAAGATAATGGTGATATATGTAATGCTGTTATTGCTATAGCGATAGTAAGATTTGCCTTAATTTATGTTTGGTTAATGCGAGTTGTTCTTTAAGAGGTTTCACATAGCATGTGTTTTATAGGTGCCATCTTAAAAGTGGTTCTATTGAGAAGTAAACTGTGTGTCCAAACTTGGTATATAGGGTCATTAACATCGACAACTGGAGCACAGATGATGATTATATGGTTGGAAGAGAAGAAAAGGTGAGGGCGAGAATACGGGAGCACTCTGAGAAAATCCGCAAGGCTAACGTATCGAAAAACTGCCACGTTAGGAAACGAAGCCGGGTTTCTGTGTTAGTAGGGGAGCGGTATGAATACTATAACACTCGAATGGTCTGCAATAAATAATTAAACTCTAGTTACAAGTTAATTATACTACGCACTGCTTGGTTGAAAAAATATGTTTCCATGTATGAGGTAGCTAACACTAGGCTTGCTTAGACATCACAAAATTCTGTTTAAAAATTACATAATTCAAATATTTGCATACCTATACATACATGATTGTTGAAAATAATATGATCTAGGAAAAGATAGAATGGTTCCTTAACAAAGGCCATGGCCGATTCCTCTCCCAGCTGCTGTCATTGTACCATGTTCTGTGGAACCTTCTATAATGACCTCGTTGTTGACGAGACGTAAAGTCCACTTACCTTACATTTAATAAAAACTTCTTATATTAATATAGCTTACATATGTAACTAAGGCTACACGTATTTGTTACAAATTACATTCAAAAAACAGGATATATGTGCTGTTCCTGAATACTCACCCAGAGAAACTGGATTTCGCAGTAATGATATATCCCCCGTCTGGCTGTTGATAGAGAAAATGTCCTTCACTCCCGACAGTTCAATTTGGAATATGGAATATTCAACTTCTGCCGAAATACCTTCATCGTCGTCTGTGGCTTTGACCTGGGAAATCAGAGAAAAGTTCGTTAAAATAAATGCTGAAATATCTTATACACAATGATTCAGGATGGAGTGTTTTAATTTCGTGTGGTGATACTTTATGAAAAAATAAGTCTAAAATGTTTATTCCATTTTCGATTAGGCGAATCATAGTGGGCGTAGTGCTTACTTGTAAATCAAATTCAAAACCATATTTTTAAACAAAATAAATACGTACTTGGTATTTCATTGCTCCGACGTTATTCACTTAGCTGTTACAAAATATCAAGATGTATTTTATTTTATACATAAAGATACTATATTATGTAGCTCATTTTCAGTGTAGCATTGTTATTACTGTATAATTAGAAAGTTATTATTATTTTCTTAATTGCAATTCGATCTGTAACAACAGTAATGGCAAACAAAGATTTATGTTGTCTATTCTGTAGTTAGGTTAACGTTGCATAAATTTACCCAGAAGAAAAGTTATGTCACAAAATACATAAATTCAAAATGGTGAATATCGCTCACTCTTAATATATTCCTCTCAAAAACGCTCCACTTCCCGGACATGTGTCATAGCTCATGACCTAGGATGGTCTTATGGGGAATAGATAATTATTAGAGACGGTAATTTTTCGCAGGAAACTTTGACTGTTTGCTGTGTTCCGACATACGTTCAGAAAGTCGGTAGCTTTGTTTATGCTGCTGCCTGTCACCTGTAACTGAACTTGCTATCCTATTTGACCGAGCCAACAGTAATTCTTCAAGTGAAAGATTTGACACGCATGACTGGAATGTAGACATCTGTATAGTGTCGTGCTGGACCGTTACCTGATCAGGTGCCGTTACCGGGTGTGACTTCAGGATCCTGCAAAAAATTGAGACCTGAATTCCAATTCATGCTAACTCCAAAATTTAAAAATTATCAAAAACTAAGATTATAATTTCATTGTGTGTATTTATTTCTGTCTGAAGTATGTTACTAACCACAGTAAAATTATCGTATTTTGATCAGTAACACATTTGAAATAGATATAAATGCACACGAAAAATATATTATCTTTTATTGCTATTTCTTAAATTTTGCAGTTAGCATGGTTCTCACGAATTTGTAGCACTGAAAAAAAAATTTACTTGCGGCAAATTTCGAATAATAAAACATATCCACACAACGATTTATCTATATTGACCCACGGTTCACAATTATGGAAAATAAAAGCAGAATGAAAGGGTCCCTATGTCACCCTCGTGTTTACAAGAAGCTGCAGTGTTACCAGGGGCATGTATCACCATCAACTGACCTGGAGGAAGGGCGAGCCGACAGAATGATTGGCGCGCACAGTAGCGATGTACTGCCGCAGCAGGAACTGAGGAGTGCAGTCGTTCTCGTCAACCACGTGTACACGTAGCATCACGTGGGCGGACCTGCCTCCTCCGTCTGTCGCCGTCACTGGCACCTCGTGCGAGGCTCGCGCCTCCCTGTCGAGGGGCCTGCGTGTTGTCACTGCCCCTGCACACGTGCCCACACAGTTGCTCAATGTTGCCACATTTCATCGATGCACGCTAACTACTTGTTTACTGAACCTCCGTGCTGTCTTCTTGCCGACAGCTTGCCTTTGTGACACATTCAGCGGTGTGACTCAATCATTTTTGGCACTTACGAAAATTCACTCAGTGGAGTAGGGTACGTTATTATCTCAGTCACGTGACTAGGTTTTGTCGCTCACCAGGATTTGACGTACGTCTAAAACTATTCAACCTTTTAGGAGGACACGGATAAAATTAATGCCTTCATGTTTTCTACAAGATAAATAGTTTGCTAAATACTACGTTCACAACGCATTTTTTTTAAAGTTATTGTGTTCATATTTAAGTATTATATTAGTACTAGTAGTTGACCAAGGGATCGTCAGTTGAAATTTCGAACACAAGTACATTTCAATCGGGTTATGTTTGGATCTCCTACAACTGTAAGTCTTGGCTGACCTACCCTATCCTCGTGGATTTTAATAAGCGCTGTTCAGAGCTTGGGCCGTTAAAAGATTATTTGAATGAAATCTGCTCAACGTGATTAAGTTATGTCTAATTATGAGTTGCATTACAAAGAACATTACACGTGTGTAAACCCATTTCAGCTCTCCATTGTATCTCTGAAGTTTATTTTTAATGTTCGCAATTTGCGAGTTTTTTAAGTCCGTTTTATGTAAGAAAATCTTAGCGCGGAATATTTTCAAAAGTATAAGAATGTACAATACACGTATACCTTTAATAATTCGTCATGAAACAATACAGTTACCGCAGGATGTTTCATAAAGGCAAGTTGTCTGCGAGAAGACAGACGCCAGTTTAGCAGCTTGCACCTAGAAGCTAGGACGAGGTGTGATACGAGTGCTATGTCGTCCTTATAGCTTCCGCACTTTTAGGCCTCAAAGGCTCAAAATACATTCACCCAGGCAACCACCTTAAAGTTAAAGATGTGCTGTACGTAGCTACATATTCTTTATGATTCTCCATTAAGAGGATTGTGCATAAATTGATCGCAAAAACACCATAATCTAGTTTCGGCAAGAAAATAAGCTTAAAATAAATAGAAAAGTTCATGAAAGGAACAAATAGGCTACAAAATACAAGGAAAACGCTTTTTGTAATTTTTTTTAAAGCAAACGTGACGAACTTACTTTGAGCAGTTTTCGAGCAAATTGAGGAAATTAATTTACTGTAGTGAAACTCTGCACACCTTTAATATTAGAACACATAGGTTTATTCGCTTTCCTGTAAAATGAAGTCGAGGACTGAAAGATGGTTTCTTGTACATTGGTATATGGGGTTTTAAATTACACAGAGAATTGACAACTTAATATTTCGTGCCCGAGGACTAAGGTGACTTTAATTCTTACGTGGGGCCGCGGTGGTCGAATGGTCAGACCATTCGCCTCCTACCAAGGCGATTCGGGTTCGATTCCCGGCGGGGTTTGTCCCCGGATTTTCGAATGTGGGAATCGTGCCGGACGATGCCGCAGGTCACGGGTTTCCTCGTGGATCTCCCGTTTCCCCCGCCCATCATTCCGGCGACGCTCCATACTCACCTCATGTCACCCCTCACCAGTGGTAAGGACCTCGATATTGAGCGCTGACCGACTCACTTAATTCTTACGTATACTGTGTTGTGTGATGTAGCAGAGAATATGAAGTGGTTGGGAGATTTCGATGCGTGAGCAGACAGGAAATGACTTGGCGGAAATTTCAACGCGTGCTTGAACAGAGCAGTGAAGTGATAGGGATTTACGGCCCTTTAACAACGAGTTCATATCCCCCGATGAGGGTGAAGTGAGGTGAATGAACATCACATCCAAGCCGGGATTCGAACTCAGGACTTCTCACGCCGTAGACCACCGCCTAACCTACTTCGCTATGGAGGCTGGCCAAAGCAGTAAGAAATAAGTATTTGTATAGGGTGCAATAATGAAGAATCAGGTAGTAAGGGTTGTTGACGAATATTTCTGATCAGACTTGAACATAAAAACCAACGTAGTTATAAATGTTTAACAGTTTTGAAAAATGAGTGTTTGAGTGATTTATTTTCTTCACTACTGATTTCAATTTTTTTTTTTTTCAGATTTCTAAGTTTAACACGATTACGGTGTTTCCTTTTCATTTTCAATAGTTGATATATAGCCTACGTACCTTTTCCATTTCGCCAGATTACATATATAAACGATGTATTTTATTTTGTGTAAATCGAAATGCTTCTGAATTTCTACGTAGGCCTACTTATTTATGCCTTACAAGTATTTACTTTTAGAAAACAGGAAGAATCACTCTGTTTAAAAAAAACACATACTGTACTCTCACGTCATGTTAGTAAGTACGATATTTTGGTGAGATATTCGAAAGTATGGTGCATGTAAGCCATAAAATATGGTTGGTTTACAAAAAGTCTGTGTTGTATGACAATGAATGAAACGGTGAAAAAAAAAAATAAAACCATGGGAATTAAGCCAATTACGACGACTATACGTGAACATTTACATAACTCACAAAATTGATAGTATAATTTATTGTTTTATTACTGATCTACAACAGAGATGGATAAAACACCCAATTAGAATGATAGAATTGTACAATTATAACAGCGAAAAACATCCTTAAAACAAAGACACAAGACTCAATGAACGAAAAACTTGCAAAAGCGGAGAGCAGCAAACAATTCGCAAACAGCACGTTTCATCCAACATTAAACACTTCGTTGCAAAATTCCCGTCATCAGAATATTTTTAAATACTAAAGATATTTCACAGTTTTTTCGTATGTTTGTATTCTGTCAGTCATTCCATACAAAAAAAAATTTTGTTATTCCTACTTTCGTATTACTTCAATATATTTGGGCAGTTGTTAGAGCAATACTTCGCGAGTGTTATAAATATTTGTTCCTTTGTCAGTCGACATTTATAGTTCTAAAATTAATCTAAGATTTCCATTACAAGATTAGTTCTGTGCATTTTGCCTTGCATCGCGGCACACAATACATGTAATTGCCCACAATAGTTGTAAAAAGTTACTAATGTTCTAAGAAAATGATAGTTATCATTAAAATTAATATATCGTGACTGAGTACTCTTGTTTTATAAATAGGTGGCAGGAAAGATTCAGTAGATCGTCCACTGTCTCTCATGTATAGCATGGATGTGTTAAGACCGCTGATTTCTATTTATGCTGGTTTTTTGAGTGTGTTTTCAGTCCTGAAAGGGAGTAGATATCACAAAACCGTTAGATAGAAATGTTGGAAATTGTTTGTACTAAGATGCCTAGTATTCAAAACTTAAGTTTGTATAATTTTGGGTAATTATTGACTTTGTTAAATATTCTTAAAATCAATAACTAGTCAAATAAATAAAAAAAATATTTTGTATTGAAAAAAAATTATGCTACATAGTACAAACAATTTTCAGCATTTATATGTAACAGTTTAGCGATATCTGCTCCCTTTCAGGATTCGAAAAATAAAAGATACTAAAGTAGCATAAATAGGGACGCGAGGTACGCACCGGTGTGCTTGTCCACTCTGAAGACCTCCCTGGCGACGTCGGAGTGTATGGAGTATGTGAGGCGGCCGAAGACACCCGGGTCAGGATCCACTGCTGAGACGCGCGCCACCGCCGCTCCAGCTGGCAGGTTCTCCAGCACGCGAGCCTCCAGTAGCGGCCTCTGGAAGTGCGGGGTGTGGTAGTTCTCCTGGAGAGGCTCCAGCCTCAGTCGTGCGGTGCTGGAGTGAACGCCGTCGCTGGCCGCCAGCTCCAGCCATGTCGCGGGCTGTCCTACACCTCCTCCAGTTGCCGCCACTGTCACCACTCCTGCATCAGCACAGGACTTCCAGAGAGGAACAAGTTATATTACTACTTGCAGAACCCTCCAGACCTTGCCCTGCCAGTCTGTATTGTATGAAAACAGGATGTTGGTCTAACAGCGCCTATATGCCATAAGGAGAAACTAGTATACAATTCAATGCGCTGCAGGACCATCTAGTAGCGAGTTAAGTGTAAAATAGATGGCATAAAAACTTTCTCCATAAAAAATACGTATATGTGCCAAATTGCATGGTGATTGGTCGAACGGTGTCCGAGTTTATTGATCTTGTACACACATACATACATACATACATACATACATACATACATACATACATACATACATACGTACATACATACATACATACATACGTGCATGCATACATACACATATATGCATAATTATGTACGAACATAATATAAGAATATATATACATATTCTATATTGTAGACGTTATTAGTGGCTACATTATGCTCTTCGCCCAACAGACACGGGGCTGGCATCAGCGGTCTCTGGCAGCCAATAAGCGGACGAGCCACAACGTCGTTTCGCGTCTGTACTACTATTTAGTCTGTGACTGTGCCAGCATGTTCGCTAGTCTCGGGTGAGGGGGGAGAGGGTGGGACTTACCGGTTTGTGGGTGGATGGCGAAGCGCTGCAGGTCGTCGCCACCGACGATGGAGTAGGACAGATGGTCTCCGTCGGCGTCGAAGGCTGACACCCGGGTGAGGAAGTGCCCCCTGGGAGCTGCCGCCCACAACACGCAGGAGTACTCTTCTCTCTCGAACAATGGTCCGTTGTCGTTCACGTTCTCCACTGACAACCGCCAAACAAACACAGACACATTATTTCTAGAACTTACGGAATTCATTTGACAAGACGTTAGATTTCCAACTGACTGGAGTGAGGCCTCGGTGGTGAACCGTCAGACCATTCTCCTCCGGCGGGGTCGGTCCCCGGATTTTCGCATGTGATAATCGTGACGGACGATGCCGTTTATCGGCGAATTTTCTCGGAGATCTCTCGTTTCCCTCGCCATTCCTCACCGTCGCTGCTCCATACTCACCTCATGTGCTGAAGACCTTTCATCAAAATCTCTTACGCTCACTTTTGAACTAATTGGAGTTGAACGGTAAATGTTGTTAGAGCTGAGATGGTTTTTGAGGCTATGTAAATAAATGTTCACATTGTAATAGTCGCACAGAAGCGTGCTGGATGATGTTACAATAATACCCGAACTTTGAATGACTATAAAACAACCCACAACCTTGCTTGACCAGTCAAATGAGCCGTAGAAGAATGAAATTTCTTTACCACACCCTAATTAATGTTCATTGTGACCACGAGCAGCCCAAACCATAGCTATGCGATACGCGAGCTCGTTCCTCACTCTTGTCAGCATATCTGGTGAAACGGTTTGGATGGCGTCCGTAACTCTCGTTTTGAGGTCAACCACGATAGCCTGCAATGGTGAACGAAACACGTGAAAGCTGGGGTAAGATCTGAACTTCTGAAGGGTCACTGATGAAGAGGCTGTTCACCACCTTCTCTGTGCGACAAATCTAGTGTTGCGGCAAGCTTTCATTGAGGTAACTGCGAACAGGAAGGTGCCAATGCCATGACGCAACTTCCTGCTGGAAGATGAAGTCATCCGCCTTCTCTAACTGAGGTATAAAAATAACTCTGATAGAATGTCCAAATAAAATACATCATTGTTCCACAGTTCACTTGACTGGCCAACCAAAGCTGTAGGCTGTTTGATTTTCATATTGCAGACATTCAAAGTTGGGGAATCATTTTCTGATCATCCAGCATACGCCTAGCCCCTCAAAAGAGCTATGGTGTCTGGTACATTATATAAATAAATTAATATGCTCCTGCACACGTTTATTTCTTTCGCAGTTGCGTCACTGTAACTGAATCTCTTCCCTAAGGAACGCAAACAAATATTAAACCTGCATGAAAACACTGAGTGACTCCATGATACCTTTTCAGATATACATCTGGTCCTTCACTGGAACAGCAGCCAATGATAAAATAGATGACGACTGAAGAAACCGCTAAATGTTCTTACCTCTATCCTAATTATAATATTCAAACATACATTCAACATATCTGTATTTACTTCACTCGTTTACCTTTTAGACAATTTTCTGGCGGGGTAGGCTCTTCGTGGGTCCGTTGATTGCGTTATGTGCAGACTTTGCCATTGTTCGGCTGTTGTTTTTCGGGGTGTTTCCATTTTCCTCCCCCTTTCGTATTCCGTCGCTTCTCCATCACAAGTCTTTATCTCGTGTCATATTTTACTGTTTGAAAGACGCCTACATTGTTCGAGATATGTTTGCTCTCCGGGTGTCAGACCATGTCTTAGAGTATCGTTCTCACACGATATATTTGTTATATTACCTGAGTGTCATTGTATACAGGATTCACATAATTTGTATTTAAGTGCTCTAGGGTTACTTGTTAACGTGAAATAGTACTAGTGTTGCATAACAAGTGCCGCAGTCTTTAGGAATTGGACATATTTTGCCAGAAATTTAGTATAGTCGAAGTATAAGATGTCATTGAAAATAATACAGAGGTTCGTAAAGAGCTCAGCTATAAAAAAAAAAAAGAATAATTTAATCGAATACAATCGTTAACTCAATAAAACTTTCAAATGGTTCTGCAACAACACTACAATAAAATATAAGTGTCTTAAAGAGTAACCTAGTAAGTGTGACATTATACCTGAAACCTGTGACAAAGACACCTTGTACCGGTGACGTAGACGCCTTGTACCTGTGACATATATACCTTGTACCTCTGGCATAGACACCTTGCACCTCTGACTCATATACCTTGTACCTGTGACTTAGACACCTTGTACCTGTGACATATATACCTTGTACCTGTGGCATAGACACCTTGTACCAGTGACATTTATACCTTTTACCTGTGAAATTTATACCTTGTACCTGTTATATAGACATCTTGTACCTGTGACTTAGATACCTCGTACCTGTAACATAGACACCTCATACATGTGTATTGACACCTTGTACCTGTTATATAAACACCTTGTACCTGTGACATAAACACCTTGTACCTGTGACGTAGACACGTGCGGAGCTGTTGAGCCGGGGCGAGCCACAGTCGGAAGCGACGACGCTGAAGACATGCGACCTCTGCAGCTCGTGGTCCAGGGACCTCACCAGGTACACGGTGCCGTTCTCAGTGTCCACCCGGAAGTGCTGCGAGGAGTTGGCCCCAGCTTCCTCAACCAGCTCGTATCTCACCACCTGGTTCACGCCTGTGGCAAGACAAGTCGCGGTCGTTACATACGGTTTAAGTGAAACTTTACTCAAGGACAGGAACTGAGGGGAATCGGCCCAGGTCTACGTTGAGGAACAATCCCAACATTCGCCTGGAGTGATCGGAAGACATTGGAAAATCGAAATTAGTGTTACAAGAGCCGGGTAACGAACCCGGGACCTCACGAATGCAAGTAGAACGTGTTTCCATTGCCACACCTCGCTCGTTGCTAGCAGGTATCAAGTATGGCACAGACTGTTCGAGGTATATTGAACAGTTTGCAAGACCTCCTTGTCAAAAATGACTTAATTTTTTGATTGCTGTCATGAACGTCAACTCTTTAGAGCAGTGCCATCTGGACAATATCTTATTACTTAGGTTGCTGTGATTATACAAATCAGTGGCACAAAAATACAATTCATCCAAAAGGAAAAAGGTAAGCAGTTATTCGAAAATGCTCAATTCATCTTTAACAACTATACTCGTAATTACACTGGTGAAAATAATTAGGGACTCAAGAACAAATCTTCAGAAGATAAGGCGACATTGTTGTGACACACAGAATGATATGCTCGTTGTTGACAAGGGATAGGATTGTGGCATCACTAAGAAAGCTCCAACATACACACGCGCACATCATCTGTCAACATTGTCGTTCAGGGAGATCATACACGTCCGTATAGCAAGGATACAATGATTTCATTCATGGTAATGTATTCCAGACTTGATAAATTGTAATTAAGTCTGGAGAGCGAGTTAATTACGGCAACCCAGCTATTTGTATATTCTATTTTCCAAAACAATGCACGCAATAAGGATTATTTACTCGTTATAACCTTTAGCAGAATTTTTTCGGCTGCAGTCAAGTGGACAGTGTCCCTACTAAAAATATTTATATTGGCGCCTTTTGATGAATAAATATCAGGCTTTATCTGGATGGATCACTATTAGGAGTTAAATTATTTAACAAGAATTATTTACTTCTTAACTAAATGAACACAAAGCAAATATTTTGAGTTTGTCAAATTCATCCCTGCAGTCCATGTATACCCGCTACTCGGTATTTTGTGACTCTAAATATATTTCACAAACGTATTGCTGTAACCGTCTTTTAAACCTGTTAGCATATTAATTATTCGAACGAGGTTTTTTTTTAGCCAATGACGATCGTCCATGTAACGTAACGCCTCACTAATGACACCAGTGTAAGTCACAACATCCCTTTAATAAGTAAAGTCTGATCCAATAATTAATTCTACAAATTCATAATGCTTAATAGATGTCCCAAAAATTAGATTAAATGGCGTGGCCTCGCACTGGCTTCAAATCCGTTGTCATGTACAGAGAAATACATTTCTTTTTATGAAACTATTCCCCATACACTCAACGTGCCAATGTACGAAAATAAAACAAATTTTGCATAAGTACGGGATGTCACTGTTAAGGCATTATTATTAATTAAAAACACTGTTTCAAAGCTCTTAAAAAAATCTACCTTACTTTGGACTGTACTAACCCGATGTACGCGAAACTCAAAATACAAGCACGCACTTTGCTACAGACTTTCCACGAATAAAGTTATATGGTCACCACTTAAATTGTAACGTTAAATATGGATGGACGGAAATCTGGTATGCTGGTTTGGCGCTTGGTTCATTGCGAAGATGAGGCATTCGATGCGCGCTCAAAGGTCGCCCTTATCGCTTCGTCGCTTCTGAACTTCTAACGTGTAGGTAAGCGTCTCCATTAAAGAGGAAGGTTCCTTAAAATCGATTTTTTTATTAAATTTCTCAATAACATGAATGCTATGAAAATTGTTGGTAAATAAATTTAAGTAGGAGATAGCGAATGTGTTAACAGTTACTTTAAGGACATATTTGTTTATATATCTTAACTGTTTTGGTCTGTGTGATCAAAATTGGAGGTAAATTGATTATTTTCGTATTTCAGTATCACATCAGTAAACACAGATAACAAAAAGCACACTTAAGCTTAAAAAAATTATGTTAAGTAATTCTTTATCCGAATACCGACTCTGAATTTAGAAACTTAAGTCGTAAAAATTAGATATATGTATGAAAATATGAAATTAATAAATTTAGGAAACTACCTCTTTAAGTTGTGGTATCGCCACGCGGGTTGAATTATTTTATTTTTCCGTTATTTTCAGCTTGAGAAGGTAAAGTAAGTGGGATTCGCGTCTTGTCGACAGCGAGGTCATTAGCAATGGTGAGATAAAACTTTCTACAATGACAGCAGCTGGGAGAAGAGTCGGCCATGGCCTATCTTAAGAAACCATCCCAGCATTCACCTTGGAACGATTTCGGGAAACCATGTAAACTGAGAACAGGATGGCCGGAGACGGGGATCAAACCCGGGTCACCCCGAATACGAGTACAACGTATTACCGTCGCGCCAGCTCGCTCGGTTATCCTGAGAGAAAAGTGTGCAAATTGTCAGTATGCCTTGAATTAAATTTACCTTGCACTACAATACAAACATTGCAGTTGAGCTTTTAATATGTACTTAGCCTTCAATAAGTCATACAAATATATATATATATATATATATATGTGTAACACATGCACGGTGTCTCGTACAGCCACAGAGCGTCAAAACGGGTAGTACATAACACAACACAACATATGTTTTCACTGGATAGTTGTCGCCAGGTTGCCTGCCTACCCCTGTTACTTTGGTGCACCATTGCAGGTATAAGGATGCATTTCCGGACATGGGTTCCTTGATCAAATATGTTCCAAACATGCACATCTACCATCCCTATCAATTTGTAACACTTATTCTTGGCCACCCTGTATACATATATATATATATATATATATATATATATATATATATATATAAGAAAGTCGTGTTAGTTACACTATTTATAACTCAAGAACGGCTGAACTGATTTGGCTGAAAATTTATGGGGCGGTAGCTTAGAACCAGGAGAAGGACATAGGATGCTTTTTATCCCGTTCGACCGCGTTCCCGTGTGACGTCAAAGATAATACAAGTCACTATAAAATGTGGTATAACAAAAACGCATATGACATGGAATAACAAAACGCAAATGACAGCTAAACATAATCTTGTCTATGGGTAAGTAAGTTTGTCAGAAATCAATAATCAGTAATTTGTATTCTCTTTGAATCATCATTGACAATGCCGCGACCAAGACGATCAATTCTTTCCCGACAAAGCATGTTCACGGAAGGAAGACCATCTGCGTTGTTTGTTCTTGCGCCTGATAATAAAACAAATGAAGAGTGCAACCTATGCACCAAAATACATGAAAAATAAAGAATCATTAAAATACTAAATCCAAAATCTGCTTACTTATTGCCTCTAAGACGGAACAGAGTTCGCAGGGCCAGTTAGTTATGAATAAAATACTGTTTGACTGATTGTGGCCTAAATACACGATAGAAGTTCAAATTCCGTGCTGGAACAGAAGTGCAAGGTAAACAGAATTCACGTTGTAATCGCAAATTGCAATGATTCAACTCTAGTGGTGGGACCACACCGTGAAACGTTAAGTAGAATGACCTGTGTCATTGTCGCGGGCGTGCACGGAGAGTACTGAGGTCCCTGGAGGTGCAGACTCCAGCACGGTCACGTAGTAAGAGTGGCTGGAGAACTCTGGAGGACAGTCGTTGACGTCCTCGATAGTGACGTGTACCAGGGTGTGGGCGGAGACTCCAGTCACAGAGTCCACTGCTTGTACTCTCAGTAGATACTCGCTCCTCAGCTCGTGGTCCAGCTCGTCTGCTAGGTACAGCACGCCTGACACAGCATAACAAACTATCTCAACAGTACTGCAAGGGAGAATATCTTTGCACATACACAGCTGATCAAGTTTTCTTGCCAAACTAGCCGCCCCTTTTTATGCATATGCACTAGAATTTATAGGTTGCCCGTTTTTACCCTTTTAACCCGTTTCGATTCTCCCTCTTGTATATTTATATGAATACATAACCGTATCTCGGAGGCATAAGATACAATGTACCGTAACTATTATCACACTTACAGGTACTTTCTAGTGGCATACAACACAAAATCGGTGTTTTGACAAACACGTGTTTTTGGTAGTAAATACTTGAATTCACTAGTAAATCAGACTCTTCCAACTGCTCTCCTGAAAAATATGATTTTTGTCACATAGTGTCTGTGGTACTGATATTCAGGACTACCCCACAAGTCAGGTCTCGTAGGATAAGTCGCATTCCGCATGTGCAAAACTAGTCGTGGCCATAAATTAAATTACTTTCTGTCGTAATGGCACACGGAGGTGAACAACTGCCTTCGCCGTACACTATCACTACTACAACGTTCCGTATTTAACACATTTATATTTCCCCTATGAGACCGGACTTAAGGGAAATCTTGTACGTATAAGTATGTATATTCACACATACATACATTGGCAATAGCCTTTACGGGTGCATGCACGGCACTTCACTAGGATCTTTCACTAAATTTTACACGTGCCTCTTTTTGTACCTGCGCCCAGTTTGGCCACAATCCCCTAAAAATATTATATTTTTGACAGAAAATTTCGTAAGCGCACGAACAACTCATCAACATTTTTTTCACTATATTTAAATGTACCCCGTTCTGATACTGTATCCCGTTTTACCACGATTTCCTCACTACATTTGATTTTTTTGTTAGATTCCTTCGTGGGCGCACATCAACAAGTCCTCTTAATGTCATATCATCATATGGATGATATAGGAATGCATACGTAACAAACAAATAATAGACATTAATTTATATATACGAGGACGCACATACACGTATATATGTGTGTATATATATATACACACACATATAACTATGAGTTATGTGACGATCAAATAAATCTCAAAATAAAAGAATCTTGGAATAATTCACGATTTGAAACGATGGGAGACAAACTTTATCTTTACTTCACAATATTTTATCTATACTTAATTTGAGATTGGAAAAATGTATTGGTTTACTGACTTGTAGACTATCCTGTGAGACTTTCTATGCACTCAAGTAGACAGTAAGTAGAGAGTAGATGCTCATTGGCTGCCCAAATGAATATGAATATGGGTTTTTTTACATCCTTATAAATATTTGTCAGACCAAAATGCAGAAGGAACATCCATTACGAAATATTGACACAATTTTATAAGTAAATCAGTAAAAAAAAAAAAAAAACTAGGCGAAAACACATGTTCTAGTAAGAAATATTTGTTTCTTGGTATCTGTCACTGGTGTTACATCTCAAGTATGACGACGGGAATAGGTTTCAGTTGCTGAAACACTGCGATATTTATTTTCAGGAACATGTGCAATGGTAGAGTTGTTTCTGATATTGCAAAATTTTTGTTTATCGCATTATAATTTATTCGTTTATTAATAAAATAGATTCTTCAATTTCACAGGAGTAATATTTTCTAGATGCGTACCCCAGCTTACAAATTAATTAAAAAACAGTTAAAATCAATGTACAAGTAGTTCTTAAGAATATGTTACGTGTACAGCACCAATTGAAATGTTCAAATCACCACACCTATACATGCACGTTCAATACAAAACTAATAAAAAGCCAATACTTACATGGGCCGTTATCAGTGTTTGGCGCTGCATAACAAACACACACAATATCATCAGTATGAATCGATAGTGCGTAAATGTATTGTACGCACAAATATTTCAAAGTATTGTATACAATAAGACTGACATATTGTGATGGAATTAAGTTATTATTTTTTTAACAATTTCCTACCATGTTTTCTAGCCAACAAACATTACATTTTATAATCGAAAGAGTTGTATGAGGAATATTTTGCGATCATTTCTGGTGGTTCATCTGATGTACACAGTTGAAACATTTTATGTATAAAAATGATTTTTTTATGCTTTTAGCTTGATGTAAAGAAATATAACTTTGCATTTACAGTTAAGAAAATATTTAAAATTATTTAATGCTACTGAATGTTATAGTTTAAAAATACTTTTTATAGCAAATAAAGTAGCTAATTTAAACAATCCTTGCCTTAAGGAAGTAGGTACTTTTTTTTGTAATAAATATTATTGCAAACGTTTTCATTGGCGAAATTAAATTCTGTGCAAAAAATTCTGTGGTTTACATCCTTAAGATATTTTTGCCACAACAATGTATGTGTTGCGGTAAATAAAGCATTTAAGAACATATCTAAAAATTAGATTCAGAGTCGCAGACTGCAAACAAATGCTTGCTACAGCGTAGAAGAACAGGTCTGGACACTCGCCTATCTAACAATGTATTTCACTTGACCCCCTTGTTGTTTGGCTGTAGTTCGTCAAGTTACCGAGAATGTCGTACTTTTTTGGCGCTATTTTCCGGGCGATCGGACTCAAACTTCGTCCACTTTTTCCCGTTGTTAAATTTATAAAGTAAATAAAGATTGCTGGAGCCTTTTCTTAAATTTGTGAGCGAAGAAAGTATTTCGTAAATTGATAAAACTATACGTTTTGATAAATTGTTTATCTTAGCGGAAAGGAAGTGGGCGGAGTTTAGTCCGACCGCCCTAACATCAGCGCCAATAAAACACAATATTCACGGTAACTTGGTGAACTACAGTCAAACAACAAGGGGGTCAAATATCCAGGTGAGTGTCCAGACCTGTTCTTCTACGACCGTGCTACAGGCTTTTACATCAACAGTGAGAACTTCCAGCAGCAGCAGTTCTGCCATCTGTTACCGCATTTCTTAAAACCTCGTTCAGTTCTCGAATTATCAGCAAGTCTTGGGTGACTTACACTCGGCTATTGGCTAAGCTGTTTCTAAAGGCTTGCTGCCACGCAGCGGAACAACAAAAACACAATAAATTGAGCAGGTGTCGAGATTTTGTCGCAACTTTTCAAATTAAAATAACTTATTTATTTCATGCTTACCGTGTCATACAATTCACAGTACATTGAAATAACCATTGCACACATAAGCTATACTTTCTTTAGCCGCTAATAGCAAGATTGTTTCAGGTTTCGTTTTTTAAGAAGCCATGCATTCTGTCATATTGTGACACGGCGCTGTAGTAAATATTGCATTTGGGGTAAATTTAATTGTGTTGCTGCACAAATAAGCTACTATACACACTTATAACTTTTCGGAGTCCCAAACGTGCCCGTTTTTACCACACAAACAACTGGATTTAACGCAATTATACGAACTACACAAAAGATGATGTAGAGCTTACAGTAAACAGACATGGGATAACAAGTCCAATATCGTCATAGGGACATCAACACGGCAGAACTAGTTTTTACTCAGCTGAAATAAACACTCTCTTCATTTACTATTTATCTGATTATACACGAATACAAATAAAGAAAGTGTGGTATCTCATTTTGGCTTGCATGGGTTTGGTATAATGGAGTGTCAAAGATAAAGTTCGCATGCTGCGCTGATACGCAAATAGTGAAAACCAACTGAATTTCTAAAATGAAATGATGTACAGTGAAATTACATGTCATGGCCTACATAAACTTACATTTATAAAAAATTTACATTTTTTTAACGAAAATATTGACAGCGTAGCTAGGCTTATGTAACTACCTGTGCTGAAGTCGAGGGAGAAGTGTTGGTCCTCATCGTCTCCTGACACGATGTTGTAGACGAGCCGGTGTCCGAGGGAAGCCTCTGCCTTGAGGCTGAGTGGCAGAGGTGAGCCTGGCTCTGTGTTCTCTGGCACGGCCACAGAGTACTGGCCCTGCTCGAACATTGGCGTAGAGCTGTCCCTCACCTCTACCAGCACTGTCGCCTCCGTCGAGCACGGCGCCATACCTGACCATAAACAGTCAGTGTCTAGTAGCTATGCTACACTCTACATTCACTCTGCTAGCCAACACAATGTGTTTGTTTAGATATGAACCTCTGCAACGTAACATTACCACAAAAAAAACTTTTGTTTCAATGTTTCAGTAACGAAATAAAATTGTGTTATATTTTTAACAGTATACCTTAAATTTTTACAGTGCAGACAGTGCGGTTTTTTTTAACACAAGATTTCCTTGAAAAATATTTTCTTCTCTGCATAGAAACATATTTATTTAATAGAAAACATTTTGAAGATATAATGTGACACACATTTGCTCTGCTGTAAATCAGTGATCATTTACTGCAAGTTAAATACTTTTGCGCAAAATTGTTTTTCATTATTTCATATTCAAATAGAAGTTTGCCGTGGCAAATTATATCTTTTTAGAATGTATTGTAGCACAAATCCGTGAAATACTGGGTTTGACCTCCAGAATTCCTAATGTGTATTGCTGTTGGCTGACAGACAATCTTGGGATACTCCCGTTTCTCCCAGCCTTAACATTCGGTAGCTTCTCCGTTGTTGGTCTTCATTTTATAGCATCCTTGGATCAAGCAGATGTTTACGGTCGCTAGTCAGAAGTCTTCACCCTGGTTCTTGGGTCACTCCTCATATGATATTCATTAACCAATTTGTTTAAGGATTAATACACAGAATTAAATCGAAAAAAAAATTGTGAATACAAGGAGCAAATCTACGACGGCAGTGAAAGTTCAACGACAACATCACGGGTTTCTTTCACACTTATTACTGAATTATTCTTCAAATTCAGAAAGAGTTGAGATGTAGTAAACTTTTCAGTTAGATGTGTTGAGACATGTTTTGACTACTTAAACTTTTTTCATAGGAATTTTTTTTTTATGATTATGGCGAATAATGATTTCAATAAAATTTTCTTCCAGTCGATAACTATTCAATACTATGCAAAATTTTTTTCAAACAATTATGCTACACAAGTAGAAGTAGGAAGAAATTAAGAAAAAAATTTGTGTGCTTAGTGATAACGGCTTTTAAGTCAATCAAAAAAGTAATCAAACGTCTAACGACCGAGTAGATAAGATTACGGGATCAATACTACATGGTAGGTTACACCTAATATGTTTACGTAAACACCTAATGTGGGTTGAACGTTTGTTTGCACGACCCAGTCTAAGTACTGAGTGAGATTACCTCCGTCATAGGCGGCGATGGTGAGCTCGTAGGGGGCATCCAGACGACGTACATGACCTTCTAGGTTTTGTTTTAGGTGCACCTCTCCTGTCTTGCGATCCACCTTGAACAACTCACCGTGTCCTCGAGCCAGCTCGTACCGCACCTCGCCATTCTCGCCCTTATCTGCGTCTACCGCCCGCACCTGCATCATGTGCGACATGTGTGTTTCAACATATTACATAAAACACCCGTTAATAAGCTAACAAAACCACAGTCCCTGGCAAACAATATCATGCAAATTACCTCTAACTTAGAACAAGATAACTGCGAAAAATAAATACCCAAAAGGTTGAGACTTACGATCGTGGTTGGGAGGGACGAAGGGTTGGTTCACGCAAAATTTCAATAGTTTTAGTAGTTTTTATATTTGTACGAGATATTTTCTGTTTTGTATACATACATTGTGACTAAATTTTTTTACATGAATGAAAATTTTCTAGCTTTCATAGTTTTTGCATAATGCCAAGTCAAAGCCCAAATTAGCATAAAACTGTTTTATACAAGAAAGTAAAAGTAATTGAACCAAAGAAATGAAATAATTCACACTGAATAACAGTGTCAAGGGCTACGGCAATAAATGTATAAAAACACTGCATTGAAAGTTTTGTGTATTAAAATAATTGCACAATATTGTCAATTGTTTATTTTAAACTCAAAAATATATAAAGAAAATCGATGCGGTTTTTATACATGTCTAGACATAGTCCATAACACTGTTTTTCAGCGTGGATTATTTCATTTCTGTACGTCAAATGGTTTTCGTTTCTTGTACATAACAGTTCTATGTCAATTTTGGTTTCACATGTCATTATAAAAAAATGTGGACTCTATATAATTACAGTTTATGTAAATATGGTCACAAAGTATGTCTGTGAAAAAGAAACCATACCTCATACAATTATAAAATGTAAAAATTTTGCGGGTAGTTCCCCCACCCCTCTTAAATATGTGATACTTTGCGTTTCTTATAGCTATGTGTGCATTAAATTTTACTGCCTATGAAAAGAATAAATTAAACACAGCACATGTGCTGCTATCTCTTGTGAGTGCAGTACCCTAAATTTCTACTCGAGACGAGTTGATGGTATAACTTTTAAAATTTGAATCCTAAAGATAAATAAACGGGATGTATACAATATAAAACTAAATTCAAGTAATAAGTACTTCAAAACACACTATGAAATATTATAAAATATAATCTGATAATGAAGAAACTTCACTGCACAGCCTACAGTGTTGCCAAGTATATTGAGATTCTGGTATTGTGAGGTGTTAGAGAATATGATATAAATACGGACATGTATGACCATCTATATCATAGTTGTTATCGAAAGACAGACACAGGTATGACAATCATTTTCAGAGATTAATTAAGTTAATAGAACCACTGATCATTCCAAATGAATGTGTGTTATGAAAACAGAGGTGCATTATGTTACGTCTCTTGCGCTCTACTGACTCGAGGTGGCAGCATAACTGTTACACAGACAGCTCAACAGTTGTGCTAAGCGATCGTTCAGTATCAGTTGTACGGGAATATTCCACACTTAACCCCTGGAGAGATGTATGCTTCAGGAATCTTCTAGAATATAAGAGAACTTTATTCGGACCACTTTTCAAACGACTCGAGTAGAAGTGTTTCTTTACCCTGGCAGAGGTTAATTCTACTGCAGGTTGGAAAGAAAATGTGTTTTCTTGTGCGAGAGTTTGACAGTGGGACAATTTCTGTCACTAGTTTCGCTGCTATCGGTAAGGGTCCAGAAAAATACGAAACCGTAGTGAACTTAAATTTTAATTGGCTTGGAAATGACAGAAGTCATTTAACTTAGTTCTAAAGTGAACAGAAACCGATTTCGTGTCATAAATTATCAGCTTACTATAACTTAAAATTCAGGCAAGCTCTGTGATAGGTCAGTTTGCACGCACCCCTCACAGATACCAGCGGTTAAGGGTGTTCACGTGCGGTTAAGGGTGTTCACGTGCGGTAAAATAGTAATTTTATATTTAAATGAAATAGTGTTAGTTTTGGAGACGATACTTGTGAGTGCAGTTTCCTCTGACGAAACGATTTGAGCTCTCGTAGTTTTTTCGTAACGGCGTTTAAAAGTCAAAATTTGCGTGTTCTGCTACCATGCAAATTGTGAAAACCAATAGAGTTACGTAAGTGAAACAATTCACAGTGAATTAACATGCAATGGGCTAAGTAATAAAACTTTTTTGAAAATTCTCGTGAACTAATTTTGTGTTTAAAAAAATTGCTGAATTTACAACTTTTTTCTTGCAATTTTACGATTTTTCTTAAATTTAAAATATTTCATTATGGTATTTTAAATACTTTATTGCATTGCTCATGGGATGTAATATCACCTTGAATTATTTTATTCAAGTAGATCGGTTGGTTTTCACTATTTGCATGGTAGCAGAACAAGCAAATTTTGACTTTGACGCTTCGTTATGAGCAAACTATGAGAGCTATAATTGTGTTGTAAGAGGAAACTGTATTCACAAGTACAGTCTACAAAACCCTATTTCATAAAGATATAAAATTATGACTTTATCGCACTTGAACACCCTGGCAGAAATTGCCCCTGTACCAAACTTTTAACATCGATCTTTCTAACCTGTAGTAGGATTAACCTTACTCGGACTAACGTTGTGACGCCTAGTACATGTGTTGAGGGTTGCAGACTTACCCGGGCTAACGTTGGGAC
>PNEQ01089190.1:0-26204 GCA_003012365.1 Medauroidea extradentata | reverse complement strand
CCACTCAAAAAGTCCCAAAACCAGTCAACCACCCTCTTATCCCCAACGAGCTCATCCACCTTCCTCAGCAACACCCCATGGGGCACCTTGTCAAACGCCTTTTCAAAGTCAATGAAACAGGCATCGACCTGCCTCCCTTCGTCCACTACCTGTACCAAATCCTCCAGCAACCCTGCCAGTTGGGTCTCACAGGAGAAGCTCCTGAACCCATGCTGGCAGTCATGAAGCCAATCTTTCTCCCTCATCACACCTAACACATACCGAACTAACAACCTCTCCATCACCTTCCCCACATTTGATGTAAGGCTAACCGGCCTGTAACTTCCTGGTTTGCCCTTATCTTCACCCTGCTTTAACACTGGAACAACGATCGCCTCCTTCCAACCCCTCGGTAACTTGCCCGCTTCTAAGGATCTTGTAAACAACAGCGCAAGATATCGAAATAAATCATTTCCACCAAATTTGAGTGTACCATTACCTACGCCGTCTGGTCCTACTGCTTTTCTGCTTTTCTGCTTTTCAAACCCTTAATTATAATTCCTATGTCCCTCTCCCTTATCTGCAGCTTACATTCTGTCCTATAGTCTCTACCATTTCCCCTGATCCACTCATCCTTAGCCTCAAACACCGATAAATATTGCTTCTGTAACATCTCAGCCTTTTCCTTATCATTAGTTGCCCACTTTCCATCCTTGTCTGTCAGCACTGGGGTTTGTTCCCCACCTTTTACCTTTTTCATGTACCCATACAATTTCTCCCACGTACCCACCTCAGCCTCTACCATCATATTTGATAAATACTCATTCCTAGCTTCCGCAATTTTCTCTCTCAACTCCTTTCTCATTCGTTTCATATTTTCTCTACCCTCATTTGGTCCCTGTTTTTTACACTTAGCATGCAACTGTCTACATTTCCTCTTCAATCTTTTAATTTCCTTTCCATAGTACCTATAAATGAACAGTTAACCATTTTAACATATTTCCTCCCGCAAATTTCAGGTATACAATTTAGACCTACAAATGGAAAAAAATAAACCTCTTTTACAAAACTATATGCAAAAATAAAGACCTCTTTCAGGTAACTATTAACAATTAGAATTACACAGAGTAACTTGTTTAGGTAACAATTATAAAATTATGCATATATACATGTGCACACAAGCTACATACGGCACAAAAACAGATTTCCATTTCCAGGAACTCATGTAAACAATATATTAAATTATGTTTCATTGCTTAGTCTGCAGACATATCATATTCTGTAAAATAAATGATAAATCCTAGCTGACTCACTTGATGAGAATGACCCATAACTGTGTGATGTGGCAGGTGTTGGAGTATAATGTGTCGGGGTCTGTATGTGCAATTTGAGGTGCTGTGCATGATGATCGTATTTGCAGATAACACAAGCATTATTATATGTGTTTGGGATGATACCCTTAAAATTTAAAAGTATAATATTATTAAATGCATTTATGATGATTTGTTTCTGACAGACAATCAGATTTTTTTACTAAATATTGGCCTACCTATAACAATTATTTTTAGTAAACAAATTAAAAATAATATTTGCCTGTTCTTAGCACACACAAAGAAAGATAGCAGTGTTGTAGAAGCTGGCAGTGTAAAATTCTTAAGGCTAATTATTTACAGTAAATTATGATGGGTCCGTCATAAAAATAATCTAGCAAGTAAGCTACGTCGACTTTTTTTCTACTAAGAGCATTAAGTATAGGAATTACTTGACACAGACTCTTTAAGAATGGCATTTTACTTTTTTTTTTTTTTCGTGCCATAGTGAAATACCGGTATTTAAATGTGTGTTGGGAAAATCAAATAGAAAGAAAAAAAATATTTTACAAAAAAAATTATAATAGCTAATATAAAAATATATACAGATACGATTGTATATATTTTTAATAAATTACGTAAATATATAACAGGAACAGAATACTAATAAGTTTATTAAATCAATTCAGTAGTTGTTTAAGTCAAAACGTTATAATTGTTGACAATTGCCTTGCAAGGCTATTTAAATTTGTACGAACTCCTTATTCAGAGCCCACTGTAAGCCTTTTTTTTTATTTAAGTTAGAGTTTTGACAGTTGTGAATATGTACACTTTAGATTGTGTTTTATTTGTAAAATGCAACCCTCTCTTATCTAACATAAGAAATTATCACATTATTCGTGTTATAAGATAGTCACTCAATAGATGTGCCATGTTCTAAATATACAACTAATAAGGAGAACCATTTTCATACAGCAATAAATATATACAGTTACTTTTCTAAAGAAACTGTTTTGTTACCTTTCAAGCAGTATAAGGCTTATTAACAGCTCTTTTTATAAATTGAATGGTTTTACGCATTAGGAAATAATATTATAACAATGTAATTTGTTTCAATTGACAATTGTGTTTTATTTTTATTTTTTGCATGTTAAACTTAATTTCATTTCTTTTATACATGTTTGCTGATGTCTGTTGTAGTTTTATGTGTCTAAATAAGATACTACATTGACTAATATCATGATTATATGTTTATTTTGCTTCATATTTGACTATGTCTATTGTAAGTAAGCGGTTATATTATTTAATGACTAATTAATTACCAGTTACATGATGCAAACGTAAATAATTGGAATTAATTTATTATTAATTATTATTGAAATCCTTTATTACATTGTTAATTTATTTATTTTTGTGATGTGTGACTTTGTGTTTTCTTATTGAGTTGGTAGTTGTTTGTAGGCATTTAACTGAAATATATGTAGTATACTTTACCTTATTTCTATTTTTACTTATACATTTTCACGTGGGTGTTTTATTGTGATTGGTGAAATAAATTTGAAATTAAAAAAATGTGAACCGTATTGTGTATACAGTAAGTTATACGTTTGTGTAAGTGTAGGGCTGTGTAGGATTTCTGACAAAATTCCATACCCCAGACTTCTTTGTGGAATTAAGGAAATACAACAATAAATAAAGATAAATTGAAGGGCAACAAAGTGGGTGAAGGGAAATGGAACAGGCAGGGGCAGGCTGTTGGGAACTTTCAGCCATCAGTAATGTTGAAAGGATTGGGGTGGAAGTCTTGAATCATAGGTTTAATGTTTCTCAAAATTTTCCGAGCTGAAAGGGCACCAAGGATTTTTTTTTTTTTTTTTTTTTGTAGTTCCGTATGAGCATTTTTCGTACATAATGGTACAAAGATATAGGACACGTAATGAAAATTCCATAATATAAAGTATGTAAAATTATATATGATACAGTTAAATAATCTTCATCCTTCACTTGTGTATATTATACAGTTAAGTCACCATTGTTTGGGCCATGTCGTCATTAATCTGAAACAAAAAAAAATGGAAGCGAGAGAGCCACATATACAATATGTGCACTAGTGTTATATGGGTCATTATCACGAAATGGGACACTTTGTTGAACAGTTTAATAAAATCCTTTTAAAGTAATAGTGTTATATTATAGCATATTTATATGTTTTAAGTAGAAAACCATATTTATTACTTATACAAAAATAGTAAATAAGTACAGTACTAATAAGAATTTAGTTTTAGTAAAACTGTACCAAATGTTCACAAATAGTCAACTCCGTGTTATGTTCACCACATATTATCTCTAAAATGTTAAACTCATTCTATCAAATGTAATAAATTTAAATCATAATTCCTGGTGTGAATCTAATGCCATGAATACCAATCGGCTAAGTAAGTCCTACTGTTATTCACAGTATTTTACATCTACAACTTTTAGCCAGTCAGTGAAGGGACTAAAAGAGCGATAGTCAGAAATAATTAGGTAAAAGCTGAATTCTTGATGTTGTTAGAACATAACGAGAGGTACTTTTTCGCAAATGTCCCTGCCTCGCCCCCCTGAGATTCCCCCTCTTATACCCCCTCAAAGTTCAGATTTGCAGTGTCTTGGTTACATGCCAATATTTGTAGTAACTAACCGTCAGAAATAGGCCTACATGAATTTTTTTAATTTTCTTCTTTACTGTGTAATGCACAAAAATTATTGTTTTAACAATTTTGCTAAAGCTGCTGGTTTTACCATAATATTAAGAAATATATATTTAATAGTAAATTTTAGCGTGCCACGTGAACAGTTTTTAATCCAGTAGTTTTTATGCCACCAAAAATTCTGTAATTTTGCTCGGATGAAAAATGTAGTTCATTCTAAATGCTACTCTATTTGTGGATTTTCGACCTGTGACTCACTATCAAGGAGACAAGAACACGGACTCCCATGCGAGTCATCCCTTACTTCTCCACGTGGATGACACAACGATGGGAACGGTCGCTATAAATATATGTTATCATGAAGCTGCTTGAGCTGCTAGGCGTAAACTGCACTTTGGTTGTAATTTGTTTAGCATGTGGAAACTGTATCTGTTGGTGCCGGTAGCAACTTCTAGCTATTTTAGTTTTGAAGAAACGTGTTTTCTGTAAGTAACTAATTAACATTCTCAACTATATTGGTGTCTTCAAGACATTGAATCATAATTAAGTAGCTTATCTATATTAATTTATATACATAAGCTTTTGTGTAAAGAAGCACTGTTAAAAAATCATTAGTATAACCCTTTCAAATTTTCTACTGCAAATGTGTTCAATTTGATTAAGGATTCGGTAAAATGTATTTAGTGATCTGCTTTTTGTAGCGTACGGTGGAACACACTAGCGTATTATTCCCCATGTTTTTAGCCTGGTGAAGTCTATACAATGTTATTCTTCTTGCAGTTTTGAAAGCCTCATTGAAAACATTTAATATCCCACAAGTATGTTTGGAAGGATGAAAATTTTACGTAAAATGTCATTTAAGTGTTATGGAGAATCAAAAATGCTGACAATTTTTAGAAATTGTTATTTTGCATAAAGTATGTTCCTTGATGAATGGAATATTTTGTCTCGACAACCTTTTTCTGTAATTTTATATAGTTATTTACTATTATTTTTCAGGGTACTCGGATTCATACCGAAGTAATCATGTATTGTTGCTCGTGAGACGAACATACAACATGATTGAAAAGTCGTGCACAACAATGTGCACGATGAAATATGCAGTTGGTAAGTGTGTGTTAGTTGTACGGTCCACAACTACCTGGTAATGTGACCCATGTGGTCTAGTACCATTTTTGCCATGCACCATGCGACCTGGCGGGTCTGTGCCATGTGGCCTCCGCAGCAAACAGCTCAGCTTGTGCGGCCAACGTGACTCTGCAGAAACATTTATTGTGTTTCCAAGTTTTTATCTCCGCTATGGCCATGCGGCTGCGACCCGTAACAGGAAGATCTGGCTAGTACTACGAGTGTCTCATATGCGTGTGTGTAACTGTAACTTTCTTTTGCAACGGAAATACATTCAGAATTTAAAGTACCTGTGTTGGTGAACGTTGATCTGCTGTAAGTTTCTGCCATCTAAACCCCGTCGCTAAGCCACCATGTGGGCACTTCGACCCACTCGCCACCACTAGGTGGTAAATTTATTGCCAAAGGAACCATCCGCCCTGTTTTTAACTTGTGCTCTACCCGTTCCCAGCTGGGTAAGCTGGGATGGCGCCCATTCAATAATATTGTACAGTGGTAAACTGTAAGTGCCGCCTAAATCTCCACATCATAAAATCTCATCCTCCCTACAGCAGCAACATGCATACTTGTCTTCAAAACTAAATGATGTATAGAGAGATTACTGCTGTTAGTTTACTGTTGCTCTCTTCGGTACAATACCCTACAATTGGATAACATTTGCAATTAAATAAATATTGGACTGAAAAAAAGTGTTATTTGTGCAATTTTTTTGAAGATTCATCTTTTACCTTTCTGACTGTCATATCGGATACCTATTGGATCAACAGGTTTTTAAAAATTGTTTGACCTTTGTGTCTTAAGATACCTATTGAATCATTATAAAGAATGGTACATTTTCATAAAATAATAACTTTGAAACAATTTGATAGATTTTGTAGTTCCTTATCAAAAAAATTACAAGACGAAAGAAATGTTTTATCTTTGTAAAAAGTTCTGAATGTGCCCTGTTTGTAGCTCTGCATAATACGTCTTGCAGTGTTCAACTGCCATCCTTGTATTCTGGAGCATTGTTGGCATAATTATCTCTTCATTCTGTAATGCTAATGCTCCACGTCTTGAATTTTCGCTGCGTAGACCATATTTTTGACATACAGTATCCCCAAAAAAATTAATTGGGCGGGTTATGTGCAGGGCTTCGAGGGTTCCTGAGAACAGGACTGCTTCCGGCCCAACCATTAGAAAGTCAAGCATGCAATGTGGGGATGTGCCGTCACGTAGGAAGATTATGTTTCCCTTTTGTTGTTCAATATCTTCAGTCTGAGGAAACCTATACAACTTCAGCATGTCCAGATAAATTGACGCCGTGTCCGGTGAGAGTGAGGTAGGAACGGAGCTGCATCGGAATTCTCTGGGCACCACCCAGTTAAGCGTGTAGCCGGGAACACGAGGCTCGATGGGTCGTGATCTGTTCGTGACGGCGTGCCCCTCTCTCACCTGGCGAGTCGAAACAGCTGCGAATCGGGAAAAGCAAGGAGGATCTGGAGAAAACTACACCTTACATGGACACTTATGGGGCGGTCCACACCCCCATACCCTAAGGCCTTAAGCAAGCCAGTTCCAATGGCGAAACAAAATAAAACACTGGGCCGGATAGTTGCACACGCTCGTTACTTTTCTCGTTGGACGAATCAGGGTCCCGAAGCACACCACGTCTGTCTCGTTCTGTCCGTCGCGGCCGCTGCTTCCAGACTGCCTTCTTCATGCCCTGGTAGAGGGAGGGGGCAGCAAAGCCATGTGTCCTGCACTGGCAGATTGCCGGGATGGCAGGTGTCACACGTCGGTGTCAAGTTCACACATGCCCTGCCACCATCACTGATCTGCCACACACACTCAAGTATCGCACATCTGCCATTACCAACCAGCGCACACCTGCCATTGACACACTCTCCGAACACCTGCCGCGACCAGGTGCAACTCCACCTGGCCTATGGCGTGGTACGACGACATACGCCCCCCTCCTGAAGACGACTGGTCACGGCGGGTGTGTGTATTCGCTATGTACTCTGCTGCCGGTGTCGCTCCCGACGACTGAACGCTAGGGTCTGCTGTGGGTTGAAGTCTCCAGCTTCATCTCCTGAGTCGTCGGGTGGTGCACAGCAGGTCTGCTGTTTCTGTCGTGGGCGAGGTAGTAGGTTGTAGGGCTCCCTTCGGTGTCTGATGGTATGGATCGAGGGAGTAGACATTGGGGTTCCGGCCATCTGTAACACCAGCATGCCCTGGGATGTTGTGGTCTTTACGTCGTGACGTTCTGCCACTGGCGTCTGTACAGTAGGCGTCGATGATTGAGGGCCACCAGCCACGCCCCACTCCGGAAAGCGGCGAACACGAGGACGAAACCAGGCAGGTGCTCGGCATCTGCATTTCCGTTCGTTCCTCGGTTCGGGGTTGACCCCTTCCTGCTGGCTATTTGTGCTAGGCTCGGACGAGTGTAACTGGGGTTGCCTGCTGCGTCAGCGTCGTGGTTGGCATCGAGGCAACTCTTCTGGTTCCTCGAAGTGTATGGTAAAAGTCGTACTCTCTAGTGGCGCATCCAGTTCCCACACTTCCCGGACGATGGGTTGGAGTCTCGGCTGATCCTCATCAGACATGGTCACTATTGGTTCGGCTTCCTGCGGCGGTGTTATGACACCAGGCGTCGACGGGAGAGGTAACGCCAGTCCCGGACTCTTGTCACATCTGCTTTGCGAGTTTTTGTCACTCTCCTCTTAGAATGGTGTCTCAGTTTGTGGGTGCTCAGCTGCTATGGTTGTCTGAAGTAGGTGGGAGAAAGCAAAGACATCTTTCCGTTTATCCAAGAGAGCTTGTATCGCTATCCTGTATTCGGCTGGGACCTCGTTGTCCAGGTCGTCCAGGTGAATTGTGTGTTGGTTGGTAATCGGTTGCCGGTCGACAGCATACACTGTTCGTCGTTCCCTGGCTCCCACGTGTACCCTCTTCGCCGCAACCTCTATCACTGCTGCTTGTTGCTGCAGCCATGGTTGCCCCAGCACGACGGGCTCTCGTAGGTCATCTACGACCAAGGCTTCAACTTGAGACGTCTGGTCGCGTATCCTGATCGTCAGGTCGGTTACGCCCTGTGTGACACTGTGCTTCCCTCTGGTGGCCAGCTATATCATAGAGGGTCCAGGTCGGATCTGTGATGGATTAACGAGTGTGGATGCGACGAACGTATGGCTGGCGGCATTATCAACTAATGCAGCAGTTGGTTGGTTGTTGACTTCGATCGGGATGAGGAGTAACTTATCCTCCTTGACGGTTAATTATCCCAAAAATGGCTCTGAGTCGGTGTTGGTCGTGATCAGGTGTGTCTGGCGATTGACAGCGGGGAGGTTCTGCAGCTGGCCTGCCTCCCTGCCTTAGGCGTTTCCCGACAGCGGGCATGTGGCATTCCTAACAGGGCTGCCCCGGTGCCAGTGAAATGTGTTCACTGGGCAGGTGTGGCACTGTGGCGAGAGTTGTGGTGCGGATGCAGGGTCAGCAGACCGCTGCGCCTCAAACCCGAGTTGTCGTCTTCGGCCCGTTGGTGTGCCGCTATCTCGCATATTTCTGGTGATGGGGGCCTCCTCGTCCGGCCGTCCTAGTGTCTAATGGACGTCCCATCAGCCGATTGACGACCCTGTCTGCGATGATTGCTCGACGAACGTATCCCTCTACACTTTCACTCTTCACTTCTGCCAAAAATGGTTGGAGTTCCAGTCGCAGACGCTGGGTTATGCTGCTTAGTGTGTCCTCCGGCGGCGTTGTTGGATAGATGCGCCGTAACAGCTGGATTTTCATGGCTATGAACCTCTCTGTCGATTCTGTGTCCTTTTGTCGTTCACTTTAAAATCGCGCTTGACAGTCTGCTATAGCCTTCGCGGACCCGAACAGATACCGTAGGCCATTCACGAACTCGTCCCATGTCATTGTTGCATATCCCCATATTCTCCACAAGTCCTTTGCGGCACCATGCAAGTTGCTAATCACACGATCAACTCACTCCTCGTACACTTTGCCGTAACGTAAACACTGTGTTTCGCACTGCTGCAGAAACTGGTCCACGTCCTCGTGCATGTGTCCATAGAACTCGGGAAGTTTAATTATGTCCCTGGCACTCTCTTGGCGGGTTGTTGCGACAGCTCGACGTGCAGTCGTTGAGGCGCTGGGGAAGGGATGATAGGGTGGTAGGTTTGTAGCTTGTGATGTATGACCTTGAAGCAGGGGTTAGGGCCTCAATGACACACAAGTTGCCCAAGCGAACACGCCCTCATCGAACGTGACAAGTTCCGTGGCGTGCGAACATCAGCGGTGGCGTCTTGTTCGACATGTCACACAAGTGGCCATATCTTTCCCTTGTCTGTCACAAGTTGGCGAGTCACATACTTCTGCCTGCCTTGGCGGGCTGTAGTCGATAAGCTTCTCCACTTTCACCCTCGGGTTCCCCTTCCGGTTCTCCATGGCACATGTGCAGCACTGTTGCAGTACTTCTCCGAAAAGTAAATCAGGGAAGGCTGGTAATCCACACCTAACACACTCCTTGCTGCTCATTATGTGCGATGGTTCGATTTCTGGCTAGATCTAGCTCCGTGTATTGTTTCCTGCTGTCGCTGACGTGTGGGCTGTGATGTAGCTGGCTAAACAATGCAAATGTGGCGATCCTGTAGTGAAGTGTCGTCTTCCAGTCCTTCTCTGTGTAGGTTGTACGTCGATTTACACTGCGATATTCACGCCAAAGCGTTGGGCGCCATGATGCCGTGTCCGGTGAGAGTGAGGTAGGAACGGAGCTGCGTCGGAATTCTCTGGGCGCCACCCGGTTAAGCGTGTAGCCGGGAACACGAGGCTCGATGGGTCGTGGTCTGTTCGTGCCGGCGTGCCCCTCTCTCACCTGCCGAGTCGAAACAGCTGCGGATCGGGAAAAGCAAGGAGGATCTGGAGAAAACTACACCTTACATGGACACTTATGGGGCGGTCCACACCCCCATACCCTAAGGCCTTAAGCAAGCCAGTTCCAATGGCGAAACAAAATAAAACACTGGGCCGGATAGTTGCACACGCTCGTTACTTTTCTCATTGGACGAATCAGGGTCCCGAAGCACACCACGTCTGTCTCGTTCTGTCCGTCGCGGCCGCTGCTTCCAGACTGCCTTCTTCATGCCCTGGTAGAGGGAGGGGGCAGCAAAGCCATATGTCCTGCATTGGCAGATGGCCGGGATGGCAGGTGTCACACGTCGGTGTCAAGTTCACACATGCCCTGCCACCGTCACTGATTTGTCACACACACTCAAGTATCGCACATCTGCCATTACCAACCAGCGCACACCTGCCACTGACACACTCTCCGAACACCTGCCGCGACCAGGTGCAACTCCACCTGGCCTGTGGCCTGGTACGACGACAAAATATTGCCAGTGATGTTATTAGTGAACATAGTAGGCCCTGCAACTGAATTATGCATCAACTTGCACCACACATTAGTAATTACATTCAATAATTGCAATTCCCAAGGTTTGATGTTGTGATGATAACACAACCATCAATGTGAAAAGTTGTCTTATCACTATATAGAACCTGATTTGAATAAGTTCTTTCAGTGTCTGTTTTGTTTAACATGTAACTTAAGCAGTAAATGCAAAACATTTGAGCCAGTCTTCTGGCTTTAATTTCATGCCTCAATTGAAAATTATTTAGGCATGCATCTCAAAAGTTTCTGAAGAAGGTTTTTGTACAGTAATCTTAGGAATGCAAGGATCGAAACTATAGTGGGCAGTTGCTGTTTTTAGAAGCTGTTCCACAGTTTCTTTGTATGTTTATAACTGATTGATGATTTTTCTCAACAATACCAGTTTCACTGAAACTTTTACTAACGCTATGACTAGTAGCCTTTTGTTTTGTGGTACATCTATGAAATACTGCAATCTAAAATTATGTTACATTGTCGTAGAGACAGACTTGAACTCAGGGCACACACTTACTGTGTGGTCTGCAGCAGTCACCATCTCAATGAAGGATTGACACAGATGCCAATTGTCGTGTCAGGAACTTCCTCCATTTCGCTCAGCTGACTGGAACTTCATTAAAAATCTTTTGTTTTACCTCTATAATTTGGTGCAAAAAGCAGTGAACTCCACCAAATAATCTAGACTTTTCAACAATGAAATGCGCTATTTTTTTATAAATATTGTACGATGATGCCATATAGTTTGTATAGTGTTATAACTTGGCCATTAAGAGGTAAAACCAAAATTTTATATTTACATTAGTTGTTAGTTACATTTAACAAATCAAAATATTCTTATTTAAAGCAAATTCTTTAATATTTTTTACAAAAAACTTGTAGCACATGTATAGTTGCATGAGTAATTATAGGTGTAAGAATCCTCAATAAGTTTTAAACATTTTTGTAAGTTTTTTTTAATGTGTGTTGCAATTTCAACAGTAGGTTCTTATTTCAAAATACTAAATTAACGAGTTTGTAGTCTAGTATAAAGAATAAAAAATTAATATTATTTAAGTATGAGTATTATTTTTCCAGGTGTAACGGAGTGCAGAAAAGCACGACTTGTTGAATTATAATAAAAATGCACTAGCAGCTAATGGCAGCACAGGTTGAACACAAGTCAAGGAATGACTACCTGTGTGGTAATCATCAACATTTAATTTATTTATGGTGTGCTTACTGCTATGGGCAAATAATGGAAGTTTAATTTCTCAGCTTTGTGTTTTGTAGTGTTCAGTGCAAGAATTTAGTTTTTTTCCCTTCTTTGTGCATTTATGTGGTTCTTTTAGTAAATATATTTTTGTGTGTTATATAATTATGATTTCTTGTATTTGAAATCTTGGTGAATATCGTGAATCACTGCTCGTGCAAAAACTAACAAAGAACTACGAAAATGTAATCTTTACGATTAATTTCAGTGGAGTGTAACAGAAATAAGTAGTCACAAGCAACAAACAAGCCTACAGTCTAAAAATTATATATAGTGGGGACGATTATGAAGATCAGTAAAATTGTGGGATAAAAGTATGCATAAAACAGAACCCTGGTTTTGGAATCCATCCAAAAAGTACTCAGTTTAAGGTTTGCATCTGACACAATGTCAACCGAATCTTGTTATGCATTGAAGAACCTAGATAAATATTTTAATACATAATTATGTATTGAAATTTAAGCAGAAGTCCTCAGTTTAATGTGCGTGCTCTTACTCTCTCTGTTTCTATGTGCGCATGCAGAAAGAGGTAGATAGGTAAAAGACAATAAGATGAAAAGAGCTGCTAAAAATTGGGTAGGGGGGGTGGGGGGGGAATTCAGGTGGTTGCTCAGTAAAGTCTTGTTGATGGACGTGATATATTTTTGTAGCATGATCACTGGCGGATTGGAGTTGCTAAATCCAACTACAAGTTGTGAATTTTGCAGCGTGTAAACATACGAAGGAGGGTTTCCTAGGCACCCTTAAACCTGTTGCTCTCACAAGCAGGCACATAATATTTATCAGAAATAATAAGAAATGTCCAAAAAAAGTTGAAAGAAAGTTTATACACAAGTGCTTCCCACGCACACCTTACTGCATTCTTTATCAAAATCTTGGCATCAGGCCTGCGGTATGACTGTTCTTGGTGGCAGCGTAAACTTTTCTCAACATAGTGGAGTTGTACCCGCTCCTCGCTGAACTCAACTACACAGTTACCACTCAAGCCAATCATAGTTCTGTTAGCTACTGTCTGTCATAAATATCAGTGATAATTATATAACTCACCTAACAAAATAGATACAGAATCAAAAGTAAAACAAAGCAATGGGTGACAGCAAGTTAACTTTTCTGATTGAAATTATCCATTACAACAAAACATAAGTTTTCTTTAAATATAATACAAATATTCATGTTATTTTACAATGTTGACAAACAAAAAATGCCCCTCAATTGACTAGTGCTTATGTACAGAAAAGAATGAAAAAAAATTCTTCCCTACATATTCTGCAGGGATAGTACTTGTCTCACTTCTGAACAAATACTGCTAACTCTGTATTTGATACTGTGTGTAGAAGTGTTCCCAGAACAAGGTGCATAGTTAAAACTTACGTAAAAGTTGAGCCTGCATCTAGCAGACACAGTAGAAACAGGCTGCTAATCTTGGCGTTGCTAGGCATCGACCAAGGCCCAGTGCTACTCACCAGTGCCCTTCCCATTAGAACACACACGTAATGCACGACATTGACACAGGGTTATCAAAGCTACCAATGATGTAAGACAGAACTTGGCAAAACAATTTTATATAACGCACGTTATCATACAATCCATGACAAATTGTACACAGGATATTTTCTCCACCGAGATATTTACGCAGATTTACGATGCAAGATTAAGATGAAAATTACAATACTGCTGTGGCCGACACACACGCACCACTTTATTCCAAAAAAAAAAAAGGCCGGGACCAATCCCAAGTCATACTGGGCTCGCGGCCGCGACAGCACACCCTCGACGTATCATCAACGAAAACAATTACTAAACCAAACCTAACTGAAAATACGCGGAAAACATAAACACCAAACTCAATTAAACGAAAGAAGAACTTACCGATGACACGGCTCAAGTGTGGCACCGCGGTCGCAAGCTAAACACAACCGCCCACAATCGGACCCAGGAGAAGACTCCTTGTCTCGCCGACTTGAGCGTCTGAGCTAGGCAAGGGTGGGGGAAGGAGGGGAGAGCGAACACGAGCGCATCCGACGGCGGCCGAGCACGGCCGAAGTCCGGGCAGGGTATTCAAACCACTAGTCGCACAGGGCACACACACTAACTTCCTCCATAGCAACCTCACTGCCAGTTCAAGATATTGTATAGCCAACAGATTTTCAGGTGTGGTGAACCGGAGTCGCCGACTCCCGGTACAAAGTATTTTACATGACATACAGATCCATATGTTTCTCATTAAATTTCAAATCCATTAAACTATCAAGAAACTGAACCTACATTTTTTTACTTTAATTAGCCTAATTTTATGCATAATTTAATATGTACTATTAGACAAACAGTAGCAGGAATTAAGTATGTGTAAGAAAATACAGAGAAGTAGCACACTGATTATAAAATTCATATAATTATTGCTACTTCAATTTGTTTTGTTTGCTAGAACACCATGCTGCTGGACGTGAGCTATTGTGTACGCTATTCCGGTTGTTTGTTCCCGTGAACGTGACCTGGTGCTGTCGTAAGAGTTTCATAAATGCTGAGAAGTAATTTTTCCCTGTGGCCATTCAGTACTAGTGGTAAGTAACAAATTCCTCAAGAAAATTTGTGCAGTACATTAAATTGTAAAATATTTAGGGTCACTCAGTTTTTTGCCACATTTTCGATGTTGGCCTACCATCATGGTCATAACACTCGCCTCCCACAGTGGACATTGCAGATTTTCTTCTAGGCTTTCCCATCCCTCTGCCTTCTTTTTTTGCCGCTGCTACATACTAATCTCACTTCATCCTCACTAGCGCTCCAAATCCTCGGTGTTAAGGGATGACAAAAATCACTCTACTTCACACACTGATATTTTGTCTGTCTTGCAATGTCAGTGACTCTTTGCAGTTATTATTTGCATTACAGAATAAATTTTGGTACATAGAAGTTATTTCGTTGTGAAAATAGATTCAGTTTTTAATATTTAAAACTTGTCCGTTTACTTTGCTCTAGTGACCTGAATTAATTTTGTTAATGGAAGCATGTTTACAAGTACAGTATTTTTATTTTACTGTGCCCGACTCCTAAGAATATGGCACGTGTTTCAATTGCAGTCTGATACTAAAGCTATCAAGAACTTCATGGATGACTGGGCAATGGATGGTGAAAAAATTATGGTGCAGCAGACATTTGACCTTGAAGAGAAAATCAAAAGTGAGAAATTCCCACAGTGTTTTGTCAAGGAGATGCAAGGTGTTGGTATGTAATTTCATTATCACTTTTAACTAAGACACAGTCACAATAATGATAATAATTGATTCCGCTTTATGTTTGTGATTTTTGAAATAATTTTTGTTATATGTGAATTATTCATATGATTTTAACGTTCATTTGGGTTAATGTATGTATTGTTTTTAAGTAGGCCAGCATCTCAGACTAAACAAGGGTATTAGAAGCAAACTTGGGTGATTGTTCATAAACGCAGAGAAATTGTAGTTTTGTTATAATATTTTGTGATTTGGGGAGTTTAATAGCATCAAACATGCTTTCGTACAAACTCCTAACTAACTTTATTTGTGGAGTTTATTCAGTCCTGTATGTGTAATAAATTGTACTTCAGCTGGAGAGAAATTAAAAATCAAAGACAACACACTGTTTAGCAATAAATTACATGAACGATAGTATACAGGATAAGGAGTGAAGTTCTTTTAAATTTTGTTAATTCAAAAAGGTAAGTTTTATTTAATATTAAGTTTTTTCCTTCTTCTTTTTCCGCCTAAGAATGGAGTAAGTAGTATATCGTGCTGCCTGGTTATGTGCGGTGTTCCACCAGCTATGAAACTGCATTTTGTACCTAAAACTCTTCCCAAATCACATTTTTTTACTTTTAAAATATTTGCTTGTGTTGGCAAATACGAATGCCTTTGCAGTCCGCACTATACAGAAGGTTCGTCGCTTGTGTTAAATAAAATGTAATTGGGCTTAAGGACTGTAGCAGATCACAGGCAACTCCTTTTTTATGTGCAAATGTAATTTTTTACAGAGCTTAGAACTAAACTCACAGAATTTCAGTCATAAATTCTTAATGTGTCATACATTTCCGTAAGAACTGTTTATATTTAAACAAATATAGTGGCAGACTGTCTAACCAATCAGCGCTCGAGTTTATCTACATTAAAGGTGATGACACAGCAGTGCACTTCTAGTGTATTGATTTAGTCTGTGCCAGTATTTTATTTAGTTACATTACAAGGACTTTGTATATTAGTAATTGTATTTTTATTACAGGAACAGTATTACATTTATATGATTTTGATGTAACAAAGGCATTTAGCTTGTAGGCAGTGACGCTGTGTTACTAGCTGTGCAGAAAATTTGATTTTGGATAGATATATTTTTGGAGATCAACTTTTGTTGGTCACAAAGAGAGTTAGCAATATATTACTTTTTGTTGTTGTTCAGCTTTGTTACATTTCTCTCACATTCGTACATCAGCAGCCAAGTAACGCAGCTGAAATCACCAAGTGCATGTGTCTCAATGTCATGTAGTTCCACCGGTCTGTATCAGCCAGCAGTGAGAATATTAAGGCATCTGCTGACTTAAAGTTCAACAGTAGCAGTGCTACTGACGCCAGCATGCGTGCACGCATATATTCCCCAAAGATACAAATGTACAGTGGTGCTGTGCTTATATTTTGTACTTTTTCTGTGTTGTAAGTTTTGACAGTAATGTTAATGAAACTAAGTTATTGAGTGTATTTGAAATATGTAAGTTGATAATATATATTTTCTCTATTTACAGATTTTAATGTTGCATATCTCCAGACACATGGTTTAACTGTGCCACTAATTTTTCGTGACAAAAGTGGTTTGGGTCTAAGGGTTCCAAGTGTTCATTTTTCAATGAATGATCTCCGAATGTGTGTGGGTAAGAAAAATCATATGTTGTAATTAATTTAAGTCAGTTTGATTTTATTCATCTAAATCTCAGCAGAGGAGTATTTTGGCCATGAAAAATTGTATATTTTTAGAGTGGTAATTAGTTATGACCTTACTGCAGTACCATTCAAATACGTAGGTAGTTATTTTGCATCTCATCAACAAAATCAAGGCAACACTCCTTATGTAATGTATAGGTAACTGCATGTAAAATTACAGTACTGTGTAGCCTAAACTATTTATTTACAAGTTTCAGGACTTAAGTTAATGTAAAGATGGGTAGGATTGTGTGGTAATATTGTTTGAGTTTATATATATATATATATATGATGGTAAGGTTAGGCAATTGAAAGCATGTCTTAGTTATTGTATGTAATTGCGAAACTTTACCATTTGGTGTTATTGGATGTGTGTGTGTTATTCTGCCAGTTTTACAAACTGTACTCTTATAATGATGGAAATTACTATTACATATACTGTACTGTATTTAGGTGTACAATTTTTCTTATTCGTACTCTTCTTCCATGTTACCCAGTTTGTGGTTAGCCTAAATAGTATATTGTATGTACCATTTGGGCAGTACACTGCTTTTTAGGTTTTCAGTTTATTTAAATTAGATTAATTCTCGTGACCTGCCTGGTGCTTTAACTGCTGGTTTTAAAGAAACACAATCATGTGCAAGAAAAGTGACTAAAAGGTGTCTATTAAGAAAGTTTTAAAATAAGTTTATTAAGGTAAAGGTTTAGTAGAAAAAATTTATCCTTTCTTACCTGCCATGCATTCGAGCAATACACTAACTAAATCTTCTTCTTAGTTCAAAGACCATAGTTAAAAATTTAGCAGTTAAAAGTATAGTTTGCTGTGATGTACAGCACTACTGATCATAATTTTTGAAAGTATTTGTAACTTGATTATTTCTCAGTTGCAGTACACACATAACTCAAGCTGCATTTGCCATTTGACTGCTGTCACTGCTGTGTTAACTGGGTTGGCAATGCTGCCAACCTTACAATTAAATATACTACACTCCTCCCGCACATAAGTGTGCTATAAGCACCAAGCTAACATTGGATACAAGTCTAACATAAAATACACTTACATAATACACATTAACGTACTAGTGCAACATAAGCACTAATCTAACATAGAATACACTAATATAATGCACATGAAACCTTGGGTCACATATTACCCATTTGTTTTTACACTGCTTTACATGTCCACTATTTTCTTCTGAACTCAATTGCGCTAAGGATAGCGGAGAGCTTGTGACACATTTTGCACAACCGCATTGTCAAACCCTCTGAAGCCATCCACGTACGTTGGTTCTACTCTTTCACGACCTGTGTCTGCTGTCGTAACATCTGTGTCTTCTGTTATTGTTGCATCCATGTCGACACTCGTTGCACTCACACACTCCCTTGCTTGCACATTAACAGAGGTTTCTCTATCTGCCACCCGTTCTTATTATGCTGACCACTTCTGGTCTACATATCTGTGTACTGTGAGAGCATTGTCTCCTTGGATTTTGTATGTTAATGGACCCAACTTATTCATGACCATCATACCTCTTATCCATTTACCCTCCTCTTTGGCATATGACCTGTAACACACTGAACTGCCCACTCAAATGAAGCATTGTGATGTGTTGACTGGGAAGCAGCTGTTTCGAACTGGTGAGACTCGACCCTAGCTGACACTGTTGGGGTGAGCAGAGTAAGACAGTTTCGAATAACCCTACCAAACATTAGAGTACTGCGTATTTCACCAGTAAGTGAATGTGGTGTGATGCTGTAACCTAGGAGGAACCTTGGAAGGGCAACTTGCAATGCACCTGGGAATGAAACATAAGCTTTGAGTTTGGAGTTAAAAGTTTCACAGTGTTTTCTGCGTGTCCATTTATAGAGGGGTGATATGGCTGTGAAAATGTATGCTTACTACCACAAACTTTTCTGAAGAGAATTGTGTACCATTATCAGAGACCACATGTTCAGGAATACCATAGGTAGCAAACCACACCCTCAACTGATTCAACACAGTATCTGAGCTGATGTGAGACAACTTACAAACCTCAGGCCATTTTGAAAAACTATCTGCAAGAACTAAGAAGTAGGTATCCATAAAAGGCCCTGCAATATATATGTGAACTCTCTGCCACCGCCATCAAGGCCAAGTCCTCGGTAACAGTAGGAATTATTCTGGCATTGGCTTACTTAGCAGGCATGCCTCACATTGTGCAACAACATTTTCCAGGTCTGTATCAATTTTAAACCACTGTACATATGACTTGGCCAAAGCCTTCATGTTACAAATTCCAAAATTGTTGGAGTGAAGCTCGTGCAAATCTTTTTCCCTTAAGGCCAATAGCTGTACCATCCTGTGGCCCCACATCAAACGTCCCTGTTTAACACTAACTCATTGTAGCCTATTCAGAAAAAAAACATTTGAAGGTATTCCTCCACTTTTAGTGGCCAACCATCTCGTACATAACATACAACCTTGCCCAACTCTGGGTCCCTTTGTCGCCATCCTAATGTTCTGTGCAGTCACTGGTAAGAATTCACTGGTCCCAACCAGTAGATACGGAAACTGCTCTGACTGCTCCTCTGATAGAAGTGGAAGCCTTGACAATCCATCTGCATTTCCCAGCTCCTCACCCTTGGTGTACTGCACAGTGTACTCAAACCCTTGCAACAAAACAGCCCACCTCTGCAACCTGTTGGCTGCAAGCTGAGGAATACCACATTGTTCCCCCAAGATATGAACAAGTTGTTGATGGTCAGTAACAAGAATGAATTTCTTCCCATACAGATATTGAATAAACTTATTAACTCCAAAAACAATGGCCACTGCTTCCCTATCATTTTGCGAGTACATATTTTCAGACAATGAAAGATGTTCGTGAAGCAAATGCAACAGGTTTCTCAATACCCCCATGACTCATGACGACACATACGCCATATGCAGATGCATCACATGCAAGTTTGACAGGTAAGTCTGGATCATAGTGAGTGACTACTTGAAAGGAAGAAAGCAACTTTTTTAAATCAACAAACGCCTTGCTACAACTTTTTGACGACTTCTACTGGCAGTTTTTTTTTTTTTAACAGTGTATGTAAGGGTGCTAAAACTATAGAAAGGTTAGGCAAACACTTTGCACAGTAATTAACTAACCCGAGCCATGCTCTTTACTGTTTGACATTTGTAGGCTCTGGGGCATCAACAACTGCTTAACGCCTTGTCTGTTGTGTGTAACCCCTCTCTGTCCACCACATGTCCTAAAAACTGCACAGAACTTTGTACTTTTTTTGTCATTTACCTTGAATCCATTTATTATTCAACCATTGCAACAGTTTGTGTAGGTTATGTACTTGCTGCTCCCTTGTCGGTCCAGTGACTAGGATACTGTCTTGGAAGCAGACACACCTTCCAGCCCTTGAAGCACCGGTTCCTTGGTCTGTTGGAAGATGGCAGGGTGTGACTTAATGCCATACGGAAGACGGCTGTAGCGGAATAGTCACGTGTGTGTACTGTACACAGCTCCTGGAACTTGTCATCCAGTTGGAGTTGCTGAAATGCCTGCGACAAATCAACTGTAGAGAACTCCACGCCCCCTCGCAGCTTGGAAATCAGCTCTTCGATCTGGTGTTGAACCAACAAAAACTGATTCACTGTCAACTTAAAATTACCACATATGCGCACGTTACCATCTTTCTTAGCTACCAGTACAAATGGTATTGCCCAGTCGCTGAAGTCCTCCTGATGGACACCTAATCGCAAGAGCCCATCCACCTTGCTCTTCATGGCTAAAGCTAACGTTCTGTATTGCAGGGATAGCAGTGGAGTGTTCTCTTTAATGTAGAATGAAACCTCACCGCCTGTAAAGTTTTTCTGTGCTTCTTGGCTTTTTACTCGGACTGGCACTGTTATGAAACCACACTGACATATTTTTCCAAATTTGTATACAATTTGAGACTTATGCTTGTCTCTTGCAAAGGATAGCTTGTAAGATGGCTCTGGTATGTCCTCTCAGATATTGCCAATATGGCTGCTCCTGTGTCTATTTTCAGATTGCGTATCTTCATTTCCAGTAGCCAAGGTTTGTACTGTAGACCTAACAGTCTATACAAAGGGTGAAAGCCATAGCTAGACTCATCACTGGTTTGCAAGTTATCCTATGCCGCTCTGTCTTCTTTTAAGAAATAATTGTGAAACGTGACTTCACCCCTTCTTGGTATACTATTATTTGCGCCACCTGGTAACAGTTGTGACACTTATAACCATGAAATCGGCAATCTTGTACAATATGTTCAACATGTCCACAACATGTACACCCACCTGTAAACTTTCCAGGTGACTGACTTTTTTTTCATCTTCTTCCGCCGCACTTTGATCTTGTGGTCTGTAGCGGTTAAATGTTTATTTAGGCCGACAGCCTTGTGAACGGGCCCTTAATACATGAACCTCTTGTTTAACATCTTTAGGCACTCCAACCCCCCAGCGCTCCACATGACACATTTTCCACTGCTTTCTCCAAAGACGGAGCTATACTCACTGCTTTCTCAAAGGTCAAATTATCAGGCCCAAGATATAGCCTCTGAGTAACGTTTTTGTCCCTTAGGTCAACCACAAGCTGATTGTGCAAGGCACTATCCAAAAATGTCCCAAAATTACAAAAGTATGTTAGCTATTAATTTGGCTACACTTTCCGAATATTGCTGCATTCTTTTGTAAAATAATGGCTTTCCACAATCACTTAAGGTTTGGGCACAAAGTGTTTTGTTAATAATGTTACTAACTCTTTATACTTTTTATTTTGTGGCTTTTCATATTCACATAAATTCCTCAAAACTTCGTAACTTTCTTTGTCCACTGACAATATCAAAATTGCATGGTGTTTAACCTGTTGCTCTTCTTTGTCTTCGACGCCATTTGCTATAAACAGTTGTGCTAACCTTTCAACGTACAATTCTAACAATTCTTCACTAGCGACATAGTTCTCGGCTCTAAGCCCCAACGTTTCTTTTATACTACTTGCAACTCTGTAAACAATCCCATCCTCGTTGCCACTGTTGTGTTTTTAACCTTTTTATTCCTCCATTGCAGTACACATAATTCAAGCAGTATTTACAGTTAGACTGCTGTCATTGCTATGTTGACTGGGTTAGCAATGCTGCCAACCTTACAATCAAATATACTACAGTACTTCAGTTTGATTTCTATCCTTGTATTTGTATCTAAAATAAACAAATACATTTAATTGGTTAATTCTTTTTATTGTTACAGATGTGATAATTAAGGTCAAACTAGCTCAGAGATCCAACTAGTGGTCACCCGTGTTAATTTCTGTCCCTTCATTCTCAGGATTTTTCTAGTAGAGATAATACATTTCGAAAGATTAACTTAATTGCAAGTTCTTGAACATGGAAATTGCTACATCAACTTTCTTTGAATGAAAGTTTTCTAACCATTACATTGATGTGCCAGCACATTAATTTTAACATCTTAGGACAGGAAACATAATACCACAAATTACTGTGACATCTAGTGTGTCACAACATGCTAATAAACAATAGTACAAATGTGTAGTGATGAGTATTTTATAAATCTCTAGAACATTGTTTAACATTTACAAAGAACGTGTTAAATATGGAATAATTCTTCTTGAATTATATTTGCAGTAATGTAGCGCAGCATTTCATCCTAAAAGAAGAAGGATGGTGTCCTGAGGCCAACATCACAGAGCAACTAGTGTGAGGGCAGGTGGAAAATTCTATTGCAAATGTCAACCCATCACATTACATGTGTGATCAGTAAAAGTGGATAAATCTGGAGATTTAGCAGGCCAAGGAGCAGTGTCCATAGCTAGTAGAGGTTATTGGGAAATGCAATCTGTGTGGGGATGAGCATTATCTTGTTGCATTATAGTGTTAGACACGCTGCACAAAATTGCCCGACAGTGAGGCTACAGAACCTCATTGAAAAATAATGCACTGTGTCAGTGCCTTCGATTACCACAAGAAGATGTTACTGGGTGGGAAGTCACAACTCATGACATCCTATGACAGAACATAGGGCATCTGTGACAAGTCATGTTCGTAAATCAGGAACAGGGCATTGTGTTTCCAACTGAACTCATCAGAGAATGTAATGTGTTAGCATTTCTTTACCTACTTTTGACGTTTATGGTACCATTGATGGCATGCTTCTCAAAGCTGCGGAGTCTCTTCGGATTGGAAAATGCAGTGCAACTCTTACAGATTGTAGAATCTCTCTGGTTATTGCACCTACCACATTTTGCTGGGTACAATTATGTTCTGTTTGTAGTGCATCAAGCAGGATTAGTGCCTACTCTTAAGTGAAGTACAATCGGGATGTATCCATGCCTACACTCATGTCACAGTGTTGACCACAATGACCCAGCTTAATAGCTCTTTGAGCAGATCATCTAGCTTCCTGTAATGTGACAAAATGACCCTATCCAAAAAGAATTTGGATCTGCTTCTTAATATGCAAACTTCTACTGAGCCACTTTTTTTTATATATAGATTGCTTGGGTTGATATAATTTTTTAAAGTGATTTTATCTTGGGTTTTTATTAGGGGCTTAGTTTGCTTGTTTTCTCATTTTGGTTGTGTTCAATTCCTGCTCATCTCTCTCCCTTGCTTCCATCCCAGAGTGCCTACCCCTCCCCTCCTTACCCACGTAGCGGCGGAGTTCCGGGGCATGCGCACTTGAGGCGGGCAGGGAGGGGAAGGGGGGTGAGTGAGGGAGTGGCCAGCATGAGGCGAGTCAGTGAAAAGCAGCCGAGCGTCGAAGGTGGTCGGAGAAATACTCCCTGGGCGCGAGGACTGAGTTGAAGCCAGCATTGTTTGTTTGCGATCTCCCGTCCTATGGAGAGGGCGATTCTTCTGGCACCCATTTGCAGTGGTTCAGAACTCCGGGGTGTGCTGAGTGGGCTGGAGGTAACCTGGGTCGAGGACTTGGTCAAGGTATGGTCGCGAAGGTAACGAGTCCCATTTAACTACGTTTTGCGACAAGCCAACGGCCCTGCTTAGTGCTCCACTTCCTTCCTTGTAATAATGGAGTGGCGAAAGATTTAACTGTAATAACTCGCAGGAATTGTGACTGGTCAATGACAGAAAGGAGTGTATTTAAGTGAGGTTAGCGGCAGAATTGGACAGAGCTGTAATCCCCGTAATTTTTAACAGTGCAATGAGGATAACTTTTGAATGTCATTTAAGTCGTGGTCGGCTTGATGATTGTATTATTCAAATTATTTTATTGCGTAAAATGTGTGGTTCTAATGTTACTAAAAAGTTGTGTGTTAGTATGCTCTTAAGCTTAAAAGGGGCGCGTGCACGCATATAGGCCCAGGATCCAATGATTTAAGTATTTTAATTATTCCCAAATATATGTATATTTGTATTCTCACGTATGTTTGGGGATCTTTGTGAAGGAGTTTATTGTTTGTATGAATCCCGTTATGAGTCAAATAGATGATAAAAAAACAAAAGAGTCACGTTAATTAGTGAGCGGATTTGCGGATGGCCCGTACCCGCCTATTCCATGGTCTGTGAGGGGCTCCAAAAAGGGAGATTTCTACCACTTATTTTGGATTAACGAGCCATTTACTCCCAGCAGGTCAGAGCCCGGGCAGAGGGAGTGCTGCAGAGGTGAGTACTGGTTCACTACATTTACATTGTATAACCTTGAATGCTGGGTTTTGTCTGCAAGGTTTCCTTTCATATAGAGTGTTTCAGTGGTGTTTCTACAATGTCACGTTATGTGTTTTATGCATTCAGTACTGTTCTCAATTTTATTGCAGTGGAAGACACTTTGTAGGCATATCTAGTTCCATATCTAGCAATACATACGTATAGTAAGGCAGATGTGTAAATAAATTAGAAATCAAGCAAGGTGACTCAGGAGTAAAACACTGGACTCACATTCAGCATGACATTGGTTAAGTTCTTAGTCTTCCTATTGTGATAGGGGCTTTTCGGAATTTCCCAAAATCTTTCCAGTTGACTGCTGGTTAAGCCTCGTCAGTCTATAAAAAAAGTATGGCTATAGTAACATATGATAAATATTCAGGTTATAAATCTGAATAGATACATTGAAGAAATTGTGAGTACAACACAGATGTCGGATTTTGTTGGCAGTGTGCCAGTGTCATACAAAAATCCAACATAACAAACTACAGCATAAAATTATTTATTTATTATTTATGAAAAAAATGTGTTGATGCCAGTGTTCAGCTTTCCTATGTTTGGTAGTGGGATTTGTTGAGGTGCATATTTTGGAAGTACAAATATTCAGGTAAACTTAATGTGTATTTTGCTACAACAGATGTCTTTTGCTGTATATCTTCTGGATGGTTTTGTAGAATTCATATATGTCATCGTAGCTAAGATACCAGGTTGTCTTTGGCATTGTACTTGATCCATTGAATTTATTTCAAGCGGTGACTTGGTTTGTGTTCTCTCTCTTTGTGTCAGTGTTTTATTTAAAACAGTACAATTCCATCTGATCCTTAGATCATCTTCTGTGGATTGTGTTTCATGTTCCAGTAGAATAGAAGTTTCTCAGTAAGTTCTTATGATAAATGTTGGAACATTTTTAACAAGACCTGTACGTAATGTTTCAATTTAAAATGTCAATTGTTTTATAGGCTCGCAACGAGTGCTTGATGTAGTGGATGTGAACACACAAAGAGGCCTGGAAATGACCATGAAGGAGTGGCAGAAATACTACGAAGATCCTGATGAAGATAGGCTACTAAATGTCATTCCATTAGAGTTCAGTCACACCAAACTACAGAATTACGTTGAGGCACCAACAATCGTGAGTTTAAGCTTAAAAATTGTCATTTTTTATAATTTGTAAGCACTGTGTTCTACTGTATTCAAAACATAGGATATTAACAAATTATTTTACCAAATGCCACTAAGAATCGTGACTGAAAATCTTTCACTTAGATATAATACCATCCTAGTGAAGTGGCATTATTGTGCTTGATACTCGCTGTTACCAAATTGGGCAGATTTTTACCTCCAAAACAAGTGGAAATCAACTTTGAGTTGAATTGAAATTGTGTTTGAAGTTATTTAATGAAAAACAATCTTTTATATTATTTAGATGGTAGTTTATTTAAGCAGGTTGGCTTGTTCTCTTTACTGTGATACCCAAGAAGTAAAGATAAAATTGTTAATTGAGTCAAAATGAGCGGGAAATCTGACTTTTGCGTTATCACAGTTGATTACTCAGCTGCCGCAGCATTGTCTTGCAATCAATTAGACCTACTAGTAGTCCAGTCGCTCAAAGGTTTGAGGTAGAAAAAATTCGGATCAAGCTGGAAAAGGTCTCATTTTGTTCAGTTTTTAATGCTGAATAACATACTGAAACCCCACCGAAATCCATGGTGGGGAAAATTGTACAGGATGCTTCAAAAGTATGGAATCGTAATATTGTATCAGGCTTAATAACTCCTATTTAAAAATGTA
>PNEQ01089172.1:0-10216 GCA_003012365.1 Medauroidea extradentata | reverse complement strand
TTTTATTCCATCCGCAAGATGGCAGTAGCGTACAATCGCTAAATGTCAATTGCGTACAATCACTAGATGGCAGCATATATCACAAGAATATGGTTGCAGTTGCTATAATCAAAGTCGCGCTTCTATAACTACATTTTCTATGGCCGTACGTCCGGAAATAGTTCTTATTCCATCCGCAAGATGGCAGCAGCATACAGTCGCTAGATAGCAGCACTTATCACGAAAAATAAGGTTGCAGTTGTTATCGTTAGAGTCACGCTTCTATAACTACTCCCTTTTCTATGGGCTCATAAAACAAAACACACGCTTCCCGTCAAAGATAATGTTCAGGATGGTTAGAAAGATAGGCAACTTCTTCCCTTCACTTCACTCCATGTGAGCACGGTCGTAGAAGAACAGGCCTCTGGACATTCGCCTATCTAACAATGTATTTTGCTTGACCTCCTTGTTGTTTGGCTGTAGTTCGTCAAGTTACCGAGAATGTCGTACTTTTTGGCGTTGTTTTCCGGGCGGTCGGACTCAAACTCCGTCCACTTTTTTCCATTGTTGAATTTATAAAGGAAATAAAGATTGCGGAAGCCTTTTCTTAAATTTGTGAGCGAAAAAAGTATTTCATAAATTGATAAAAAAAACACGTTTTGATAAATTATTTATCTTACCGGAAAGGAAGTGGGCGGAGTTAGGTCCGACCGCCGTAACATCAGCGCCAATAAAACACAATATTCTCGGTAACTTGGTGAACTACAGACAAACAACAAGGGAGTCAAATATCCAGGCCAGTGTCCAGACCTGTTCTTCTACGGCCGTGCATGTGAGTCACAGCCCCTGGCCTTGGCCGTAAGCAGTACAGCCATAAACGCAATTTAACTCTGTACGCCGTACGCACAGTCGAAAACGTACAAGAAAACGTGACATAACACAAAACAGCACAAACAAAATGGCCTTAGAATTCAAAAGATTCCACAGCCAGGCTAATGAGAACCATCGAAGGCGAGGAAACTCGCGGTCAAAAGGGGTGCCGCACCAGCACCAAGCGTGAAAGATAGACAACCATCACCGATGGCGGCTACAGAAGAACTACATAGGCAACTAATGGACTTTTACCTTGGGTAAAACCATAGTGGTAAGGACCTAAGATATATAAAGTAAACATAGAGGGGCGGACCTACCTATTTCCAAGACTCTCAAGTGAAGCCTACTAGAAATTGGCCCCCCATTTTATATATAGTCAAAATATTGTCAGCTAATAGACAGCTTGACCGGTGACGTCACAATATGATAATCATGCCAAAGATCAGCTGTTTCTGTACAAACGTTCGTCAAAGTACAAACGTTCGTCAAAATGCCATATAATTAGTGTCACTTGAATTGGTTAACGTTGTATAAATAGTATAAAAATGTATGTACGGTACTTGCAATAGCGATTATAGGTAGGTATCTATAATATAAATATATGAAGGGTATTATTTATTTTTACTCGGAATATCCCTGTAAAGAGTCTAGTCACTCGTGGTCGCTATTCATAAATTTGAGCCGAGGACTAGATCACAGCCCCAGACAACTGTGTCAATACATGAGGGATAGATCGCATTAGACGAACATGAGCTTTATGTAATCCTTATTAAGACACACTATGTAAATTGCACTTTAATATTACATACAATATTATATAGGCCTAAATATTGATTGTTTGAGGATAAAGCAAATTCGTTGTTAGCCTTTGATTAATTGATATTGGACGGGACTATGGTGTAGTGTTTTGCAGCTAAATGCTGTTTTATTTATAAAACTGAATGTTATGTCTGCAAGATACTATTGGTTCACATGAATCCGAAGTAGCACCTATAACCAGTTACCAAGTACCTAATAAGCATAAAGTAGGCCTACAATAATAATATGTAGCACTCACAATTTGCCTACTGTTCGGTGGCAAGTTCAGAACTTTGTTCCTTTCAACTTCTACAGTGTCCCAGAATATATGGAACTATAATATATTTTTATTACTACTACCTTAGCCTATTATCGTATTGGGAGTGTCCATGTTATGTCTCTATTGTCTCATTGTTTATTATAAAACAATCAAAACCCAATGCATATGACATGTATGTTAAGCAAAACTGCCTAATTTAAAGTGTTCAATGTTTTAAACAGCCAAGTTTATTATTATTATTATTATTATTATAGTGCTTTATTTACGTAGTTTTTATTTTGATTGTTCCCTAAATATCTGTATTACTTAACTGGTAAAATTGTTAGGGCCGGTTTTACCACCTTCGACTAAACTTCAAGTCAGTCTTAGCTGGAGGTTAAATAGAAAATTTGGTTTTACCACCTCTGGCTAACGTGTGACTGACACTTTAACCTGTGGCTATCTTAACAGGCAGATAAAGCAGTGGTTATGTAGTTGGCTGGAGGTTAAATACGTATGTAACAGTTTCGTTCAAGTGAAGTAGTGAGTAATGGCGGTCTATTGAAGTCGTTAGACTTATACGTTATACGGACTTACAGTTTGTGAAAATGGCAGGTGGAAGCATTGTAAAACTGTGTACTGTAGTGGAATTCTTCGGCAACGAAAGAAAACTGATATAAAAGGGTGAAAACGCCTCGCGTCGAGCCGTGTACAGCCCTAAAAACGTTGTGTTTGATGACCTCCCAAATAACACAGCAACGTTGTGGCAACGTTGTCACAACATTGCCATTAAAAATTTCAACGTTGCCACAACATTGAAGTTACGTTGATACAATGTTGCTGCAACGTCCAAATGTCCTCTTTGTGAAACGTTGATTATTAAATATTTCTGCAACGTTATATTTTAATGCTTCGAGCAACTTCAACATTGCAATGTTTCTTGAAATAAACATTCTGGCAATATTTCCAAACAAGTGTTTCGAAGAAAACACAACACACACACTCGCATGGCAGTTGAGTGTCCAACTTATATTACACATTACATTTGAGGGCTGATATATTAATTACACCAATCCACTAAATATGAAGAACACAAAGTTTTAAGTAGTAACCAATAAATATTTATATTAAAAAAAAAAATATGTATTTTAAAACAGTACATTATCATAGATGAATACTATCAACATTGTAGCAAAATGGAGGCTGTGATTATGGTTACTGTGGAAACGTTACGACAACGTTGTTGATAGTTACGTCGCCAACTTCAACAATGCAACTTTGTGTCAACGTTTCTGCAACCAGATGTGTTATGTGGGCTGTTGATGCAAATATAAAGGATAAATCGCATGCAGTTGAGGTATGAAAACTGTTAAATTGTTTCAGTACATGTATGAGTGTATAATGTCGTAAGCCTACATTGCCAAGTCAAATATTTGACTAGTGTATCATAACCTAACCTGCTTGTGGGACCTGTATGTTGTACTCTCGTTTATTCTTCTGCGTAGGTTTAGCATGGATGTAAAGGTTGCTACAGTAAAAATATCAGGGCTTATATTCGACAGTATTTTGCAGAACTATAATCACGAATACTGTGTTGTTCTTGAGAAATCTTTCATTGATACATTCAATAATTTTAACAGTAATTGACATAAACCATATATGAAACTACGGCACGGAATATCAACTGTAAACTACAGCGTGTTTTTTTAACTGTAAATTTTCGAAACAAATTTATTCCCGAGGTATTGTCGAAATGAGCTATTTTTAACAATAACACTTTTCAACATAAAAATTTATATCCCGAAAACCAGCAAGTGTACATCATTCTCACATATATATATTTACTCGTTATAGTCTCCAGTTTAAGAATAATATGGGTTTATAGGGGGGACAGGCTGTACGAAAAAAGTTACAGGCCGAAAACCCTCCGAAAGTGCTATTTTCATCATTTACTGTAATATTGTATTTTATTTTATATCCCAAAACCAACCAAGTGTACATCATTCTCACATATATATATTTACTCGTTATAGTCTCCAGTTTAAGAATCATATGGGTTTATATGGGGGGGGGGGGGACAGGCCGTACGAAAAAAGTGATCTAGTTCCGTGGATCCGTATCCATCTGGACCTATTTCAATAGGCGTATTTTAGCGGTTGAAGTGGTCACAAGCTGTTAGCAAGCGTTTGCCAAATCTGTTTGCATTTACAAGAAATCGCTAAAATGCAATATTCAGTGAACATAAATGGCTGCCACCATGGAGTTCCGAAATTGTGTACTTGCTATTGTCTTATCGGGAATAAAATTGGACTGTATAAAGGAAAATACTTCTTCACGAATACATTTATTGGAAAATAGACTACTTTCACTACTTACATGTACAACATAATAAATTGTAGAAAAAAATTTAATTACGCACCAGTATGTGATGAAAAAATAATATTGCACCATTCTATTTTAAAATAACTTAAGATTCGTCCATGTTTCACATAAATACAGTTTGTTTTGTTTCAGATTTATTCGAAACAAAACAGGAAATAAAAGTAAAGGTAAACATCCTGTGAACTAACCCTGTAACCGTCCTCTTGCCTCGGTTGCCAGAAACGTGCAAACACCCTTGTAAACAGGAGCGCTAAAATGCTCTGTTCACAGGTACCGCTAAAAATTTGACGCCTCTGGGTCGTGTCAGGTGGGATGTCAAAGTATAAAGTTGCCCGGATTTTACCTGTTGGTGTGGGTGAGTGGGTCGGCGACCATGGGCCTTCCTGTCCTGACTCCGACGGCGTGTGTAGAGAGTAGCGTCGTCCCTCGAAGCTGCTGCAGCGTCCTCGGTGTGTGCTGTTGAGAGACATCCACTACCACTACTGAAATGAATGTTGGATATACAGATGACTCTTAAGGTACGGTTTATTGTGGTCACTCGTCCTAGAGCTGACCACCATGTACCACGCTACTGTTCTCGCCCGTAGCACTTGTAAGCGGTGAAAGTGGCACGAGACCAACAATGGAAAAATACGTGAAATCCTTAAACGGGTGCTGAAAGAGCTCTCCCCGACCGCATGTCAATCCCTGAGGCCATGCAGAAAAAGAAAAGGTTCCGGTATGTTACTGATAAACTATTGAAAACTAAAATGACTTGATCTTAATAGATTGGGCCTCAGGGAGACGGGAACGTCCTCCACGCGCGACTTAACACTCCGGTGATCAGGCGAAGACTGACATGGCGTCTGGAGGGAGGACACGGTAGCCCACGTTCCCGCCAGACTTGGTGGTTAAGCTCTTACAAGCTAAACTAAAGTAAAACTCATTACAGAATATCATCCAAAATTACAAAAACAATTATTAATACTCGTCTGCCCTTAGTTAATAACTGCCAGTCTGTATAGGGCGTGTTCAGAATTACACTTAAAAACGAAACAATACACAGGAAAGCAATAACGAATAACATAAAAGCAATATTTGAAAAAGTAATTAAATTGTAGACATTGTAAATGTGACTGAAAGTCTACTTAAGTATTATTTTGTAAGACGTAACAAAATAATACGATGACGATTTTTGGTGGGCTTTGGCATAGCGTCCTACTGCCCTAATCAAAAACATCACTCACTCATAGAAAAATTAAAAAGAAGAAAGTTTATTCTCATGATGTCTGTAGGTCTCTAGAAAATCTGTAAAGTCTACAAATGATATCAGTTTGCCTGAATTTAGCATGGATCAGTTCTCGTGTTCACCACTTTGTCACGTGTTTATGTAGCGGCGCGTTAAGCCCGCACGTCACAAACATCAACACAACTTGCCCTGCAATTCCCATTAAATTAACACCTACTACGAAGATGATGGCTGGCCAGGCATTCAAAATCGTAGCTGGAAATTGCTACCTTGAGGCTGGTGGTGAAGCTCCATAGGCACGGGGCAGGGCATTCACGTCCCCAGAGACGTGAAGCCTGGCTGATGAAGCGTCCGTGGTGAAGGAGGCGGTCACGTGCCTACGGCCGTCTGAGCCACTGTAGCCCAGCGGACAAACGGGCTTCCGCGGCACACGTCATCCGCCCTCCACTCAGGCGACCGTTTGGCTGCTAGTGGTACCAGCGACTCGGGGCTCTGAGCTGCTCACGAGCCCGAAGATGATATGCACCCATCCTGGATGCTGCTGCCGGGTTAGCCGCCATGGGATGGCATTGCCGACGTTCATTCCGCTGCGCTGCTGGCCCTGTGGACGTCACTCGTGGAGTGCCTGCTGTGGTCGCCTGCCGGGTTGGCACCTGCTGCAACCTGGTGGTGTGTGGGTAGGCGACCTGACAGGTCAGCTGACCGCATCGGTGCCTCACCGCCCATAGCTGCAGGGGAGCTGGATGCCCCTCCATCTGGAACCGTGTCAGGGAGCTGAGGGACCCGTCTGTTTCTCCTGCGGGACCGCAAAACAGAGGGTAGACACGCCGGCTTCACTGCCTCACAGCCAGTGCAGGTAGTGCGTACTTGTCGTCGCTGCCGCTGTGTGTGACGGGGTGGCGTCCCGGATACGCTGTCGTCGCTGTTCTCCCCGTCCGCCTCGCTGACCACGCTGTCGTGTAACCTTCGGAGGGCCAAGGTAGGTGGGGTTTCAGCCACGCTAGCTTTGGGGGGATCTGCATGTCCCACCTCTGGCTCTTCCACTTCTGTCTGAGGGTCACCGTCGGTGACAGTAGTGGGCTCCTCTAGGCTTTGAACATTCCCCGGGTCAGTTGGCTGATCCTGTCTGTTTCTGACCCCTTCGTCAGTTTGTTCAGCTGCACTAGTCTCCTCCGTTGTCGAAGATAGTGGCGAATCCAAGGACAAGAAAGCGGGTACGTCGGGTGTGTTTGCCCCTGCCCATTCCTCTAAGGGTCCATGGTTATCTGTTGCTGAACACTCTCGTGAGAGTGGCTCCCCACTCGCCGAGTGGGTTGCTGACGTCTGTTCGATATGAGTGGACGTGGGTGACTGTGCTGGCGGGGTGTTTCCCGGTTCTGGCACCTCATTAGCGCGCTGCTCACATTGCCGGACTTCCGCTAAACGTAGGTCATCCTGGTGGACTTTCTTTGTGTATCTTCCTACCCTGATGATAAAGCATGTGTTACCAGCCGGCCTGAGAACCGTGTGAGGTCCGGTCCACTTACGCGCCAACCCAGCACAGAACGCTTGTTTACTCGTCGACTGAGGATGCGCTCTCGCATACACCTTCTGACCGGGTTGAAGCAGTGGTGGTGTCTTGGCAGAATTCGGACACCATTGTTCGGCGTACCTCAGCTGTCGCAGCTGCACTTGCTGTTCCCTTCTCCTTCGTCGATTTCGTTTTTCGCCACTGCTTTCCTCAGCTGTGCTCTCCCCAGGTGGGAAGCATGCCATTTCGCCGGGTAAGGCGAGGTTACGCCCTTGCAGCATCTCTGCCGGAGAGTAGCCCGTTGCTGCATTCACACGGGAGCGCAAGGTAAACAGTATGGCGGGTAGGTGTTCTGCCCAACTCGTGTGGTCCCCTTTGACTCGAAATCGGAGTTACACCTTGATTTCTTGATTCCTCCGTTCTGTGGGGTTGGCTCGCGGATGGTATGTGGCTGTGGTATGATGTAACACCCCCCACTGGGTACAGCAGTCTCGCCACCTGTGACCCGTGAACTGAGTACCGTTATCCGTTAATAGAACCTGTGGGTAGCCCCACCTGCTGAAGAATTCTTTCTCAACGGCACTCTTGATTGTTGGTGTGCGCGCGCTACAGATCGCATAGACCTCCACCCACCTAGTGTAGAGGTCGGTTACCACTAGTATGAAGCGCTTGCCGCCTTTGCTCTTTGGATATGGACCCATCAGGTCGAGGGCTACGGTATCCATAGGGATATTTGGTGTTCGGGGCTGTTGTTGCTGCTCTCCGTCCGCACGTCGACTCTTGACATGGTTGCAGTGCTTGCAATGGCGGACGTACTCGCGTGTTTGTTTAGCCGCTCCTGGCCAGTGGAAATGGCGTCTGAGGTTGGTCAGTGTCTGTGTGCCACCCGGGTGTCCTGCCCAGGGACTCTCGTGTGCAAATTCTAACACCTTGACGCGTTCAGCCGTCGGCACATAGAGTTTCCACGCCGGCTTGGATTTGGGGTACTCAATCTGGAACTGACCATCGACGACATGGTAATGTCGCACCTCGCTCTTGCCGCACTTCTCTATCTGTCCCCAGGACTCCTGGCATTGTTGTTGTGCGGCTAGGACGCGTTCTTTGAGCTCGCTTTGAGCTCGCTTGTAACCGTTACAGCGTTGCACCTAGGGACCTCGCCTGCGTTTGTCTGCTCGTTTTGTCTCGTGGGTGGCAGGATCTCGTCCCACTCTCCTTCGTCGTGCGCGAAGATGTCCTGCGGGGCACGTGACAATGAGTCTGCAAGCTCGTTTTCAACCCCAGGTACATGCTGGCTGTACCTCGAAGTCGAAGGACTGCAACAATAGGGCCCAGCGGGTAAGCTTACTCCGGGCGTCTTTCATTGTGTGAAGCCACACGAGACAACGGTTGTCAGTTCTGAGGGTAAAACGCTGATATTCGAGGAACTGGCGATATCTTTTTACGGCCCAAACGACCGCGAGGCATTCGCGTTCATTGATGTCATAGCGACGCTCAACTTCCCCAAATTTGGCACTGCTGAAGTCAATGATCCGCCTCTCGTCGTTGTCTCCGTATTTGTATAGGACGGCGCCTAGACCTAGTTCGCTCGCATCAGTCTGCAAGTATAGATGGCGGTTTGGGTCGTGCCTTGCAAGCTTAGGGCACTCTGCAAATTTCTCTTTGATGGTGTCGAAACTTTTCTGGTGCTCGGCTGACCAGCGGAAAGGTTTGGCAGGTGATAGTAACTCTGTCAGTGGCGTTGTGATGATTGCAAAATTTTGTATGAAGTCTCTTAACCAATTAATGAGTCCAAAAAATTTACGCAACTGTTTGCGTGTACGGTGTATTGGTTGACTGTTGATGAGCTCTACTTGGTCTGGGGTAGGTCTGCTGCCCTCTTCATCTACCAAGTGGCCTAGGAACTTGATGCAGGTTTTGCAGATGAGGCACTTATGGTTAGCGCACGTAAGGCCGTATGTGGCCAGTCGCTCAAGTACTAAGGATAAGTGATGTACGTGATCCTCCCAGGTTTCCGACCAGACCACAACATCGTCGAGGTAGGCTAGAGCAAAATCTCCAATATATCCGTCCAGAACATTTACCATCAGATTTTGAAAAGTTGAAGGTGCGCATTTAAGCCCAAACGGCATTGCGCAGAACTGAAACCTCCTGCCGTCCGGTGCGGTGAATGCGGTCTTGTGTCTGTCTGCGGGATCCACCGGCACTTGCTAATACCCGCTCCGTAGATCGAGGGATGACAGAATTTTTGCACGCCCTAAGGCTCCTAGTGCGCCTTTGATCTGTATGTACAGTGGTGGTGAATTCTGGGTAATCTGATTCAGCTGCCTAAAATCCACGCAAAAACGCCACAAGCCATCCTTTTTAGGCGCTAAAGTTATGGCTGAATTATAGTTACTGTATGTTGGTTCAATAACACCCTTCGCTAACGTTTCCTGGATCTGCTCCTTAATAATGCGGCATTGGTGTGGTTGGTAACCGTGTGGTGGTGAGTACACTGCTTCATTACTGGTCAACGGTATTCGGTGCTGTGTCACGTCTGTGCGTTTCAAGGGGTCTGTTGCGGCAAAAACATCTCTACGTTCGTCGAGTATGCGCTGGAATACTTCACGGAATTCCTCCGGTACATCGTGATCTAGGTCGTCCTACAGCACCGGTGTGGTTGGCTGTTCCGGTTTTGCATCTAGATTATAGACTGTTCTTCGTTCACGCTGCCCAAAGTGTATTCTGCGCGCTGCAGGCTCAACGACTGTATTTTGTTCTGTTAGCCACGGTATCCCTAGGATGACGTCTTCCCTAAGTTCCGACGTGACGTAAGCACGTGTGATTGTTGTGATGTCCCGGATAGTAACGGAAATTTCGGCTTCGCCCACTGCCTCGCCCGTCTGTTCGTTTGTTGCCAACTGGAAAGTGCGGGTAACTGTTTGTAGTTTGTCAGTGTCCACAAAATGAGGGCGAACAAAATTATGAGACGCCGCAGTGTCTATCAGTGCACGGCACCTATGGCCATTCAGTACTACTGGTATTCGTAGCATACTCTGATTTATATTCTGAATGTTGCTCAACATGATCTGCTGTGGTGTCTGTTTGCATTCAGCTAGTGGTAAAATATTGCAGTTGGTACTATTGTTATTATTATACATATTGTTCGCGCTTAGTTCAGCGGTGTTTACTTCGGACATAGTGACAC
>PNEQ01089171.1:0-10216 GCA_003012365.1 Medauroidea extradentata | reverse complement strand
AGATAGAGAGAAGCAGAGAACGAGATAGAGAGAAGCAGAGAACGAGATAGAGAGAAACAGAGAACGAGATAGAGAGAAACAGAGAACGAGATAGAGAGAAGCAGACAGAGAGATGCAGAGAACGAGATACAGAGAAGCAGAGAATGATATAGAGAGAAGCAGAGAACGAGATAGAGAGAAGCAGAGAATGAGATAGAGAGAAGCAGAGAATGAGATAGAGAGAAGCAGAGAACGAGAAAGAGAGAAACAGAGAACGAGAAAGAGAGAAGCAGAGAACGAGATAGAGAGAAGCAGAGAATGAGATAGAGAGAAGCAGAGAATGAGATAGAGAGAAGCAGAGAATGAGATAGAGAAGCAGAGAATGAGCGAGAGGCGCAGAGAGAATGAGAGAGACGCAGAGAGAAGACAGAGAAACAGAGAGCGAGTGTGCGAGTGTTTGTCGCAAACCGCAAGCGCTCACCTTACAACAGCTGGGAGACACTACCACCCCCCGCCCCCTTCATCCGGTCTAGACATGCTCTTTTTATCCCTACTAATCTCGCAGTCCTTCAGCAGCGCAGTCGACAAGTTTAAGACGCGGTCCCATCCCTCGTGTTGAATTTTCAATACACGAAGCACAGAATGTTGCATAATCGCATGCCAGCACCTTGGTGAACAATCCTTACTTCTAGAGGAACAACAATGTTACATGAACATAATCCCGAAAACACATTGTTACTCTACTGCCAGATAACAAGATGGGACTATGTTCCTGTGAACTGCTGTACCAGACAAGAGCATACCGTACAGTTACATACAACTAGTGAGATATGTAGCTGGCAATTAATAGCTGCGATGCCATCCCAGCCCACGCATCGTAATTCATTCACTTTCAGCTGTAGTCCAGAAACAATGCAGTTTCTTATTCATTTCTGTGTAACATTTTAGGCTCTACATTTGTGATGACTGTTCCACTAAAATATTGATATGCAATTTAGCAACTGCCTTTATAAAACCATTTTCATTGGAATTACTAAAAATTTCTTCACACAGCGCATTTGTATTATACAAAGACATTTGGCTTTATTCGACATGTATTAACCGATTTACTATTGTAAAATACTGATTGGTAAATTACATCCTAGTAGGGAAAATTCCAATTTTTTATCGTATTTTTATTTAAGAGGGCGAGGTACATAATTCAACTCTAAAATCATTAATCTATAACTGTAGGTTTCTTGAAACCAATTTGCAAAATTTAAACAATTGCAATCCTAGACAAGAGTTTTAGCCAACGTTTTAAACAAAATTGTTTGCAGTGTTACGAACTTCTGAGGCACAATCTGTGACCCCGGAACCTCGTGCATTTAACTGCGGCGCAAGAGATTACGCGTAACGAATTAGTAATTATGGATAAATATTTACTCATAAATTTGTCAAATACCATTATATAGGATTGTCTTTGAGTAATTTATCCATATTGGCTTCGCAAAAAGACGTAGAAATCAATTGATGTTTTCAACGTTTATTTGTCTACCACGCAATCTTAAGAGTGCATTTAGTTTTAAAAAACAACGTTACCATATTTTCTTTCTATGCGTCCCACTAACTCGTAGAAAAGTAAATAAAAAAGAACAGTCTTTTTTTTTTGTGCGATAAAAACGTGAGACGCAACGTTGAAATCCTTGTGACGTCACCATACTGTAAAATTTATTTTATGTAACACACAAACAGAAACATACGTTTTCGTGAAATTGTGTTAAATAAAGTAGTTTATGCGGTAAAAACAGGTATGGCTAGAGCTCAGTAGCATGTAAATGTGTATGATAGTTCGTGTGCGCAGCAATAAAATGCAATCTACTCAGAATAAAATCTTAAATTACAGCACCGTCTGACAAATCAAAGCAGACGGCATGGTTTAGGCTACAAGGCGAGACATAATAGTCTGCTATTACCGACAATAATAACGTTTATGTACAGTCAAAGCCAAAAGTGTCCGTACATCCGTACTTTAAACACAAATTATGAACTTAATTGAATGCTGAACGACAACGGTTAGAAATAGAAAAATGGGGACACGTACCCTTACAATGTAAACACATACATTTATTTGTACACGTTTAACTATCTGAAGAAACATTTTTACAATGCAAAGTATGTTAAATGTTAACAGAAAAATCAAATCAACCTTTAGTGTCAAAAGTATTAATACACTTAATAAAATGTAGCAAACGTAACTAAAAATAAAAAGTATGTTGTTCAATACTTTGTTAGATTTCCTTTCGCTTGAATGACAGCTTGAAGATGGCGTGGCAGTGATTCCACGAGTCTTCTCGTCACTTCTGCGAAAATATAAGCCCATTCCTCCAGAAGAGCAGTTGCCATAGTAGCTTTGCTCGTAATTGCCCTTTTCCTGTCCTGGTCTCCAAAATTCTTCCTAAGTCGTCAATTGGATTAATATCCGGTGACCGAGGAGAAATATGAACCTGCTTCGAGTATTATACAACAGCCACAGCCTAGTACATGTGCTGTGTGTTTGGTATGGTTTTTTTGTCGGAACATGAATTCGCTTTAGAGGTCCATTTGTTCGGCACTAGCAGCGAGATTAGATTTCAAAATGTCAATATACCTTCAGTGACCAATTACACCGTCACTAACGAATCTTCCCTACTCCGGCAACACTCGTGCACCTCCACGCGAAAACGTTCTCATCTTCATATTTGCTTGGGGACCGCCAGTTCTTGGGCTAGATCAGTTTTTTTCCTGCCATACCTTACACGGTCCGTCCGACCCAAATACATTAAATTTACAACCATCAGAGAAAATAACTTAATTGCAAAGAGCGGGTCCTTTAATTACGTATGTTGTTTTGCAAAAGCAAGACTTTTCCAGATTCACTTCAGAAACGGAAAATGTTTTGCTAGTAACGCGACCAATGTCCCTCATTTGTTGTTCAAACCCGGCGCACTATGCGTGCAGATACTGAGAGCTACAACAGTTGTTGTTGATACAATGACAGGAGGGGGAAGGAGTCGGCGAAGATATGTATTAAGGCGGCCGCCTGGTGAAAGGCATGTTTGTGTGTGTGAGGCGAAAATCGATGAGGCGCTAGGAGCGATGTCGACCGGCACATGTTTTGTGATATCGCATCTACGGCCAAAGTCGCAAACGTGCGCGCAGTGTTCCCGCTGAACGTTTTTACTGTGGGATTTAAGCGGTGACCCTATCATTTCATTGAACGCGTCACTGTAGCATTGTCCAATTTACTTGAAGATCTCAATTTCGAACAAATCCGTTACATATATCTTGAGAAACAACAGCGTGAAAAAGCAGTTTTTAGCAAAGTTCGGATGCTTTAAAATAATATTTCCAATGAGTGTGGTGTCTTGAAAGTCACATTCACGAGTAGTCTGAAGTGTGTTTTCTTTTCGAAGGTAAGCATTGTTGAGGTATGTTTACTGATCTCTGAGAAAAATCGTAACTCCGAACACACTGCGCGCAGTTCGAGCGCCAGCCAGGCGGCAGCCTTAAGAGGACTCTCTAGATAGGCTGCGTTGTGTGTCTGCGAGGCAGAAAATCGATGGTGCGGTAAGGTTGTCGTTGACCGGCGTATGTAGTATACTACAAAGTCTGACGCTCGTTTCTATAGTCGAGTTTTTCGAATCCGGTTGTTATTTATCCAGATACGGTAATCTGGAAAATCCATTTTTGGCCATTTGGAGGGGCCCGAAAATTATGTTTCTGATAAACGTGCCGAATTTTAATAACTATAGCGCCATAGTTTAAAGTGTGTGTTCTTTTTATAAATATTCCAATATAATTAACGTTGCACAGTTTCGTCAAAGAAAAAAATAGTCACAACTCGCTGCAACGCAAATTGTGCTGGTAGGGAAGTCCCATAAGAAGCCCCGGTACATAATTCAACGTTAAAAGCATTAGTCTATAACTGTAGGTTTCTTGAAGCCAATTTGCGAAAATTAAGCAATAGCAATCCTAGACAATAGTTTTAGCCAACGTTTTAAGCAAAATTGTTTCCAGTGTTAGGAACTTCTGAGGCACAATCTCTGACGCCGGAACCTCGTGCATTTAACTGCGATGCAAGAGATCACGCGTAACGAATTAGTAATTCTGGATAAATATTCACTCATAAAGTTGGCCAATACCATTATATAAGATTGTCATTGAGTATTGTATCCATATTGGCTTCGAAAAAAGCGTAAAAAAAAATTGATGTGTTCAGCGTTTATTTATCTACCACGCACTCTTAAGGAACCCTGAATTATCGAATCAGAATAGCCAACTACCAACAAAACAAGAAGTGAACACTACTTGCGAAGCTAACCTTGGAATGCAGCAGTCAAGACGGTCGCCTAGCATACGTGAACGATTATATGGGCAGTTCATAAAATACGGGACACGTTATTTGAAATCATTTGCTGCTGATATAAGCGCCAGTTCTTATGTGATAATTCGCTGTTTTGAAAGTTTTTATTTGTACTGGACGAAGGTTAGATAAATATTAAAATGTAATCCAAATATGAGAAATACATGCTCGCTCTTTAAGTGATTAATTTGATAACAAACTCAAAAATATCGCCATTTTTGGTTTTTATGGTTTCTTTCTTAGGTTTAGAAACTATGCAGCTAAGTTCCTAGAACAATAATTAGGTTTGTTGATTGACCTGGAAATAAAGAGAATTTACAATTAATGTGGGTGCTGGGAGATTCTTAGTGAAATCTAAATCGTCACTCGTATTTTTTCTGTACGTGCATTTTTTTTAAACATAAGAGTTAAAAAAAAGTCTAATATTTCTTCTGGATATAGAATACCTATAAAGTACCTAATTACACTTTGGTCGTGGTGACTCGCCTTATTTGTATTAGGCGAGGTAATCTTTTTTTTAATATTATGGGTAAGTTACAAAAACATTCGATTTTTACTGTGCCATATCGTTATACAAAAAACTATATTGTAAGCGGATGATACTTCGGATATGTCAAAAATGTTTGCACATACGGCAATCCTGGGTAAAAACTCACTAGCGATAAATTCCCAATTATGAATGTCTACGTGAAGTATATTCTTGTTTACTACTGACCGTTGACACATACAAAATAATAAGCGTGTTTAAATATCCCAAATGCCCTCCCTCCTTGCTTTCGCCACAATACGAAAAATTTAACGAAAATAACCCCACAGGTAATATTCACATCAGCAGTATTCGGTACAAATATAAGTAATTTTTGCTGCTGGACATTCCATAAGTAAAACAATGGTACGTGTTTACAGTTAAATGGAACCGTCCTTAATACTTTCATAACACACTTCAAGCTGTGATAATTTAAATAGCTTGAAACTACAGCATCCAAACATTTTCCTAAGTCATTTTAAGCGGTGATAATTTTTGAACGACTTGAAGCTACACCATCCTAACGTTTTCATAACACCTCCAGCTGCAATGTAAATGGATTGAAGACATTAACATTTTAATGTTTTCCCAGCACTCGAAGCTGTGGTAATTTTAAAATTGCCTAGAATTACTACAGTTCTAATGTTTTCCTAAGAAACTAGCTGTGATCATTTTAAAAAAAAATGGCTTGAATTGCCGTACTGATGTTTTCCAAAGACACAAGCTGTGCAAGTTTCTTTGGCCACGGCTGTGTAACAAAATGTAATACAGGACTTCACGATAGTTTTTTATCCTGGACTAACATTTTTTTATGCAGCAGTCCGATAAAGACGATTAATTTGTTTGAGAGAGAAATATTTTGGTCAGCGTTCAACATAAAGGTATTTAACGCCGGTGGGGGTGACACGATGTGAGTATGGAGCAGCACCGGAATGAAGGAGCGGGGGATACGGGAGATCCCCGAGAAAACCCGCTGGCCAGCGGCATCGGCCGGGACGATTCCCACATGCGAAAAATTTGTTTGAGTATTAATACAAGTAGTACAGGCACTGTTTAAAAATAGAATTGCCATAATTGTCAATGTTATGTGCTCTGACTATATCAAACCTGCAGCGACGTTTAAATAAAGGGATTTAATTATGATATGATCAATTTTACAAATAAAGATTAAGAAGTGAAAACACTTTACGAGTGAAATTCCTTTAGTAATACAGACGCGTTTGAAAACCTCACTACTTATACTATACTAATAAAACTTACATAAACATAGTCATTTCCCAAGTTTCAACATTATTTTAACTGCGCGAGGCTTTGTTTCTATTGAAATGACGTTTCACTCTACGTTGTCACTGAAGTCGCATAGGTATGCCAAATTTTCAGCTTAACCGGATGTCGGCAAGTGCCTCAAAAATTTTAAACCTGAACGACACACACACGAAAGAAGCTAAGTTAAACAGAAATTTGTGGAAATATGTAACTTTTCTACATTATGAAAATAGAATCAAAATAAATTTCAAAGATTAATTACTATTCTGTACAAAAATTAAATAATAATTTCTTGCCAAGCAGGCTTATAATGTGGTCACTTTAACTTGAGTAGACTATGGTTAAAGTGGCCGAATGACCGGATTATAAAATTAGAGTTTAAAAAAATTAAAAAAAAAAACACGCTCTTGTAGCAATTTTAACTAAAACTTGAAAATAATCATTAAATATAAAGATTTCTTCAGTATAACTTAATTTTTTGAATAAGCTTTAAACACGAATAAAGTCACTGTAACAAAATAATTAACTTTTATGTAAAAACAAACGTAAGAAGCTTGATGTCCGTTGCCTTAAATTTTTTATCGCTAACTATTCGTAAATGTAGAGTCATTTTGAACAGTAAGTACAAATCACCCCTCGTTTTTTTCAAATTAAAGTGAATTTTTTGGTCAGTGACTATTATTATTTTGAGATTAATCAGTGAATAAAGGTATACAGAATGGTGGTACATCCTATTGCTGTTTAACAAAGTGTTTATAATTTACAATTTCATAGTTCATATTGCTACAAAAGCCAGTTTCTTTTTTAAACTGCGAATTTATTTATTTTTATTTAATGTTCCTGTTGCAGCCATATAGCATTTTTTTCATAACTGGTTAGAATTCCAGGTAAAAGCTATGAAATTCTGTCATCTATTGTTAATACGTGTGCATATTTTCAAATTACTTGGACGTTAGGAAGAGCGTGAATCTTGTTTTGAAAAATTGCGTTACGTTAGTACATTCAACACAGGAAGCAAACGCAAGAGTTATAGAAACGGAGTGTTGTGGAAATATGCGAGATAGCAGACGAGCTGTTTACGACACACTAGCAGGGAACGTGTCGGCGCGTTCGACATGCGAGGTTAACTGTGGCTTGTCGACGAGCACGACGCAGTAATGATTCCAGAGTTGGCTTCGCCACAGGAGTTATTTCTGAAGTTAGGACAACCCTATTACTCGTGTTTGAAAACATCATCTACACACTTCTCGACACCGGCACGACTATTAAACCAACTCTATTCATTCCTTGCAACCTAGGTCTGCAAGGCGTGAGACAAAACGACCTACTTAAAGCCATGGACTGAACGGAAACCTGCTGCAGTTGCAACACACGGTGTTTCGCTTAATGTGGACGTACCTAAAGAGAACTTATATCACCCAGTAAGCATTCCTTTCAACCTTTTCAGAAACCGCGTCAACCCCGTGGTACACATGTTACCCTCTAGATTCATAAACGTATTTTTAAAGTGGTATTTTCTCGGCGATTTCTTCCACAACATTCGAAATGCACCGTGTGCTGTGAACTGAAATCTAACGTCCGATTATAATAATTACGTCAGAATAATTTATTTAAGACGTTACAGAGGAAATGCTAGGACAAGCTTGTTATCATGAACTAATCAATGTAATTATGACGACGTATCACCTATTGTTTAAATTATTCATTTTAGTATAATAATCGCCGGCTATGTATATTAGTAAAACAAATTTTATTTTACCAACAGGAGCGTATTATTGGAACGAATTGGTACCAATAAGAATGTATTGGATTGTGGACATACGCCATTTATCATGTTTTGTTGACGGAACTCGAGTTAAGTGACAAAATACAAAAACAGAAAAAAGGAATCTCAGAGGAATTCGGTCAGTTGTTCTATTTAACTGCAAGCATCTTGGTGTTTCGACCAACTGTGTCTTAGTCTAAAGTCGGGATAGATTGCAATTCCCGGAACGTTGAATGGAACTTGTGTCGTGTTGTCTTCGTCAGTCGTTTGTTGTCCGTTGTCCACTGTCCATCATTTGTCTAATTCCATCTACCTTTAGAGTTCTTGCCGTTAAATATAAAAACTGACCGCATTCCTCTAAGGTTGTTTTTTTATGATTTTCTGGTTTTGTTCTTTGTTATTTAACACAAGCCTCGTCAACAAAACATGAAGCAATGGCGTAGGTCAATAAACAAATTCATTCTAATTGTAAACTCCAATTGAAACGAACATTTAAATACTTCATAAATTGGTACCATGAGTAAGGTAATCATCCTAGTCCCAACTGAAATATTTTCAAATAAATCTTAACTTTTGAATCAGAAATAAATTAAGAGGTATTCAGCTTCGTTACCGAAACATGTTTACAGGAAACATGGTTATAATATGTGTTATCACTTCTATGTGACTAATTGCATTGATTTTGTGGAGGCCTGCATTTGCTGAGAGAGATTTTGAAAACCAGCCAATACACGTTGGCGACAATTTGCTGTAAAGAAATAATGATATACCCACCTTGAAATTGATGTAATCGTGTCGAGTGTTATCTGGGCCTGGGATAACGCGGGCATTAAGTCGACTCTTGCATGCTAACAACTTGTATCATCGCCTCTAAGCGCGAGACACTCAACTGGATATCAGTCTTTCTTCGAGAACTCGCCTTGCTTTCACGGGGTTCTGGGTTCGAATCCTGGCTCGTGAATTGATGTGGTGCTGTCCCTTCACCTCATTGCATCCTAAAATCTTAAGCCCTCGTCAAAAAGGGCCGTAAAGCTACCTTCGTTGTGTCGAATACGCCATTGTCTAGATGTTGCGTCTTGTATGGGGCACACTACATGTTCGTGTAAGAACTAGTAATAGTTACCGGACAAATTCGCGAGTTCACTGACATGTAGGCTAGCTTCCAAGAATACATGTGAACTAACGCAAAAATAAGCTGTTCATTATCTGCTCGCTGACACAATGATATGGGCCTGCATTGAGTTACATTGTTATTACTTGTTCATCGACTTACACGAGGTGTCAAATAAGTCAAGGACCAATTGTGAAAGTGAAGCTAACTTACAGCTACTGGAATTATAGCTTGTGCCTAAAATAAAACGAGAATTTTTTAGGTCTCAACTATTAAACAACACAATCACCGATGATGAAACAAACGTACGACATAAATATACAATTTAGAAACATTCATCGCAGAACCGCGAACGTTAGAAACGTCGTACCAGAAATATATAGCCTAGCCGAACCACTGATATCAGAACAATCGTACGACAAAAACACAATTTTGAACCACATATTGCAGAACAATGTTTGTTTGAAACGTCTTACAATATAAATTCACGTGTTAGAACTGTTGGAACAAACGTACGACAGAAACATACAATTTAGAACCACATATGCTACCATAGAACCACGTACGTTAGAAACATCGTACGACCGGAATTCACACGTTAGAACCAACACACAGCCGAATCCCAGATGTTAGAACTGCCATTCAATACAAACACATTATTCAGAACATTCATATACAAGAAACAAAAAATAAAAACTGGTGTTCCTTAACACGTTACAAAGAACTGGCATAGTGTTTCTAACATCAGACAGCACCTCAACGTCTCACACTGTAGATATGTGCCTAACCAACTGCAACTACGCTACATAGGTCGGCTCGGCACAACGAAGAACTAATGGACCTCTATGAACAAATAAACATAAAAGGTCTGATGCACAGTAAGGTCTCCAGTGGAGCTGGACACTTAACAAGAATGGACAGCAAACTGTAGCCAGTCAATATTATTAACTTCATACCCCAAGGAGTTAAGGCCAAGGAGTTAAGGCCAAGGAGTTAAGGCCAAGGAGTTAATAAGGCCAAGGAGTTAATAAGGCCAAGGAGTTAATAAGGCCAAGGAGTTAATAAGGCCAAGGAGTTAAGGCCAAGGAGTTAAGGCCAAGGAGTTAAGGCCATGGAGGAAGACCATGGAGGAAGACCATGGAGGAAGACCAAGGAGGAAGACCAAGGAGGAAGACCAAGGAGGAA
>PNEQ01089170.1:0-10215 GCA_003012365.1 Medauroidea extradentata | reverse complement strand
AGAGGGGGAGAGAGACAGAGGGGGAGAGGGACAGATGGAGAAAGGCATAGGGAGAGTGAGACAGAGGGAGTGAGACAGAGGAAGTGAGAAAGAAGGAGATTGTCATAGGGAGAGAGAGGGAAAGTGACAGAGGGATAGTGACATAGGGAGAGAGTGAGGTACTGTGACAGAGGGAGTGAGACAAAGCGAGACAGAGGGAGAGTGACATAGGAAGAGAGACAGTGAGAGTGACAGAGGGAGAGAGAGGGGTAGTTTTGGAATATATGTGATATTCCAGGTCATTTCACATTCACAGCTAGGCGCAGTATTTCATGATTCCCGTACGTTTGTTTATAAATGTGCTGTACCAAACAGTCAGTATTATTATTACGATGGGCTACTAGGGGGAAGTCATTTGCAATGTTTGTTGTTTTTCTTTGTAGTGATAATTGCTCTAGGAGCTATGTATTTTGTGTCCCCCAAAGCCTTGGTTATTAACTACAGAGTTCGTATCACTTTACTGTTTTTGTGATTTAACTTTATGGTTCAGTCCAGTATTTATTATTTAGTATTTCCTCGTCCACCAGTCTTAACAGTATCACAAAACACGCTCCTCACTTTTTCATTACATCATAAACTTCTTTCAGTTTTACTATTTTCATGTCGTTGAAAATTAAAAACATATTACTAAAAAGACTGCACTTTACCGCGGCGTCAGAAATTAATATTGGTGATGTTTATCTAAATACACTATACCTTTATAACTGCCTTGACACTCTTTTAAACTTTTAATTAAAATTCTAGGAACGATACAAATTGTGTGGCACGACAAACACAGCGGAGCTCTAAACCTGGCGCAGTTTACAGCATTCAAAGTGCTTACTAAGCATGTGTTAACCACATTTCTTACAAATAGGCTATACGGCTAACTCTTCATGTCCTTAATAAGGTTTCAAAAACACCCTTATATGAAATCATTTATGGATTTAAACAGGTAATAACACCAGTAAGTAATATTATTTCATCGAAAGTAGTATATAAATGATGACCACAATAAGTTTATTTGTGTTTCGTGTAACAAAAGTGAGTAGTATTATTTCATAGAACGTAGTGAAGAACTGGTGACTAAAATAAGTGTATTTGTGTTTCATGTAGTAAAACAATTATTTTCGAGGTTTCGTTACATGGAACGTAGACTCCGAGCTGTATCACATAGAATGGTTTTATTCATTTTGTTTGAAATGACAAGAAAATGTATCTTCAAACCCGTACTCCTTAATATCATTATAAAGTAAAAAATTCTGTGTAGATACCTTTTCTGGACAATGTACTTATGTTGTCACGTGAGACTGGGCATACCAAATAAAATAAATAGTGTAAGATATTTTAATTTTTAACGACATTAATAACGCTAAAAAGTAGAAAGTAGAGAGCAAGGTCTTATTAGAATTTTAAATAATAAATTGTGTTTGTAAGAGTGCAGTTACTTTACATGAGTTTAAGTTTCCTGCAATTTTCAAGCAAGTGAATAGTTTTCTTATATGTTTACCATTGTGGTTGAGGAAAGGTATGCTGGTGTTCTGGCGGACTGCGACGCCGCATGACTGGTAGGTAAGTTGACTTAAACATTTAGAGAGAAATTATTTCCAGTTCTGCGCGTTAAATGCAGAATTAACTCGATCGGTAATTTATTCCGTACTCACAAAAAATTCTTGTGCGCGAGGCAGAAAATCCCGAATCGCTCGGAGCTGCGACGGCTGAAACCGAGTATAGGACAAGCGATAAGCGACAACAATAAATACCCCTCCGCCCGCTTCATCAAGCAGACTGCTTTGCTCTGGGCAGATTTACAGCCCGTCGTGACCAGACGTGGATAGCGTGATGGTAAAAGGAGTGTTCGAGGCAGGCGGTGGATGGAAAACAAAACGAGGACTCCGGGAGGATAGCGCAGAATTTTATTTGGGGGCCCATTATGTTGACTGGCGACCGGTCGGAGCGAAGAGCAGCTCCCTGGGACTTCTTTATCTCTGGCGACCTCGTTTGAACATCAGAAGCTGAACCACTGATTCCTATTATTTACCAAGAACGTCTCTGACTAAATACTCCACTTTAGTAATCCTAACTTCAGAGAAGCTTAGGCCAGCACACGGTAATGTGCAGGAATTATTTGCGTGAAACACCTATTTTGAAAGTATTTTCCGCAATAACGTTCTGTCATGTTTTAAAGCAATCTATAGAAAGGATATATATTTATCGGTTTAAAATCTTGGTGTGTCACATATACAGAGCTTTGTAAACAAATTAGCAGATAACATAGATTAATTAGAATGTAGTCAATTCAAAAGTGAACGTACGATGTTCGGATGAATATACCATTAATTTTTTATCCAAATTATTTTTTATTTTATAAGATGTATTTAACATTGTTTCTCGGAATTTACTTACTTCTTAGTTACCAATTACTCCGGCATAAACTTAACACTCATACATTTCCGTTTTTAATTCAATGTAAAGTTAAAGGCACAATTTGAAGTTTACTTGCGCTGTAAAAAATTTTATACGGCATTTCAGGCTTCAACGTAAACCAATATTCACCTTGATCCTCAAAAACCAAGTTCACGAAAGGAACGTGAGAATATTTACATCCGTAATCGACGAACAGTTTCGACGCATAGAGAAATATTTTACCTCATTTTACAACGACGTCTAAACCAGCTTTTCTCCTTTTTTATTTGCTTTTTCTCCGATCTCCGGCAAAGCATGGAAAAATATATGAAGCTTCGAAAATAACATCCAGCATGAATACTCGTATAAGTAAGAGCAATCGTTTATCTTCATTGCCTCTTCCCTTCAGCTTAACCGCAATATCCGTCTTGAATACTCAGATCACTAATGTGTTATTTGTGGCTCAGGTTTTTGTCAAAAAATGTTTGTCAACTTCTAGTACGTAAAAATTATTTAAAAAGTAAGTGGAGTTCTTTGATAATTCTATCATCTGTTACGAAATGTCGGGGCTTTGCACCAAAAACCATATCTTTCAAATGTAAAATAATTACAGTTTCCATATCTTTATCAACTTAATTTTAGGAGTAAACTTATAAACATTTTCTATTTGTAAACAATGAGAGTTTATTTGATTTCAGATCAATTTTGTACATTTAGCTGCTGTAGGACGTAGCATGTAATTGATCTGCCTTCTTAACTGCAACATTATTATAGCATAATTAGCTGCCCGACCACGGATTTGCCCGCGTGGAATTTTTGAAGGAAAATCTATTACTATAGTTTAACGTGTTAATGAGATATTGCGGACTTGGCGAAAACACATTTTACGAATTTTCACCCCCAAAGCTAAACGATACTTCACCAGGTTTGTGAGATATCGAGGATATCGGGAAAATATATTTTACCCCTTTTTACCCCCTAGCGGGTGCCTACACTGCAGAGGGAAGCCACCCTTAAATATTCATACATTAATTAAAAAATTAACTCTTCTGCCAGCTGCCAATAATGCGTGCGTATGTAATATCACAGCAGTTCTTTGTCGTCTTGCCTTACGCGGGATACGAACACAAAACCTCCTACCAGTGTTTCAAGCAACTACGCAAAGATAGGTCGTTAGAATACTCAGGCCCGTGTCCAAAGAGGTATATGCATCAATAGGATGGCAACAAGTAAGAACTTTTATATTATTTCTCCGTGGTCATACCTGCTTTTTGGGATAAGAATATTTTACATCGTTACTTACACCCCTTTAACTATCGAACGTAGAAAAATCATGAATTAGCTTGTTAGGTATTTACGTAAGCTTCTTTCTTATTAAAAAAAAAACACATCTAAGTATATCTCAACATATTTAAGAGACACAGATGATCAATTGAAACAATGTACTATTTGTTTATTGCTCGTAAAGGTTGAACTAAAAAAAATTCCTGGAACTTAATTTCATAGATTCATTCTGAAGTAAGAATCACCTCAATACATAAACGGGGTTAACAATTATTGGGAATTGATTAAAAATACACCTTACGGCTTTTCGCTGCCTTAAATTTAAAATTTCGAAAAATTGAATAAATAGCAATTATGCATTTTTGTAAGCTTCATTCTAAAGCAGAAATTACCTCTATATCTCAACGGGTTTAAGCGCTATCGAGGATTCTCTTAAAACACATTTCCCCCTTTTCATTCCCTTAATATTCGAAATTCGAAAAATCACTTCTTAGTGGGTGTCCACGGTGTAAGGGGAAGCCCATCCCAAAATGTCATGTCTCTAGGTCCAGCAATTTGGGTTTTGCATTTATGAGTGTGTGAGTGAGTAGGACACTTAATTTTAAACATTAAGTTTTAAGTAACGGCGCTTATTGCTTGCCATATTGCCTAAATTAAATGTAGTAATCTCACAAGTTATGTTAATGAGGGTATTACATCAGGGGCGGATCCAGGTCTAAGTTGTGGGGGGGGGGACGGGGGGACGCATTCCTTGAAAAGTAGATAAACCCACCCCACTTGTCAAAAATTGGGGTCTGGGGGCTCTCCCCCGGTGAAATTTAGTTTTATGGTGCAACATGATGCTATGTAAGGCATTTCCTAAACAATAAATTAAATATACCACTTAAAAATGTGTAATATTTTAGGGCTTAACTATAAATATTAAGCCAAGAGGGACACCACCCCCACCCACCAGATCCACCCTTTTGTTATGTCAATGTTGAATTTAACCTGTCGACTAAGATATAATTAGGATACAACCCCCATAGTACGCTAATTTATAAATATTGTCATGAGTGTGGCTAGAGGCGAGTTAAAATTACAGATGTAGAGAATTCGCGAGAAGTAAGCAATACTTTAAAAAGGGTTAGCTAAGAAATATACCGGGTGAAATGTGTTTTCACAAAATCGTTAATATTTATTGAACCCGACACACTATCGTCGCGATTTTTTCTTAAATGGGACACTTGTGCAACAATAATAACGTAAATGGGGATTTTTTTTGTTAAAAATTTTTTTTTCGAATGTTAACGAGTACAAGAACGATTAAGGATTCATCTTACGCTAAAAAATTAAAAAGAAAAATTATAAAAAGGGTATTTAAAGGTATTTAATTTTTTCTAATTCTGTATTTTGAGCTAATGAAATAGAAACTCTTATGACCTCTGCAAAGTTCGAATTTCGGAAAATCTTAAAAATATATTAGATCATTTCTGTAGTCATCGTCCTGAAAAAAAAATTTAACTATATACCTCGACGGGTTTGATAGATATCGAGTATTTATCTAATACACATTCCGAGTCTTTTCACCGCCTAAGAGACTGAATGTCGAAAAGCTGCCTGCGGAAACTGTCTAGTTTATAAGATACCCAGTTCTGGGATCACTCTGTTTTATGGTAATTGAGTAACCATCCTCTCCATGACAAAACATTATAGGATATTGCAATGCATCATACGATCGATGAATTTCACTTACTCGATGTAAAGAGCTACTGCGACTTTCTAGTATAGTATCCCGTTGTTCGAATTGCTGACCTACAATCACCAATGCAACTTAATTTGTAGTAGGGTTGTTTAAACGCCCTCTGTGGCCTTCTGGTGGTTTTCTTTCAGCATTTATGACAACATTAAACGTTTTGCAGAAGGGAGCTATCTTATCAATGGTACTCTTCAAGTCCTTTATGTATGGATTAACGTCGTGCAGCATTTTCTGTAGTTGTTTCAATAAGCTTGGTTTCAAGTCTGGGAAAATGGAGCAATGTCCTATACTAAAGCCCTTTTGTTGAAAAAAACTACCACCCCCGCTAAGGCACACAATTCCCTACCTTTGCCTGCAATACGTCAACGTTCAAATTTGGTTATGTAACATTTTTGGTTGAAGTAAACATAATTTCAATGGCAGCGAAATCAAAGATGTTACTAACTTTGACTCGAAACACCCTGGTAATTACATCGTGGCGATCTTGTGACTTCTGACGAGGAAGTAAATATTTTGTTATGTCTTCCCTCTTAAGGTTGCACGTAAAAATAATAAAAAGATCAGGGCGACCATAATATCGAACATACGTCATAGCATCTTGGGTTCGCTCATGCATGTATCTCGGTTTACAAAATAAAATTTCCCTGTCGTTATGAAAATCAAATACCAGTGCGTTGGTACGGTAAACAATCACTGACGCAGTACTTTTTTTTAGCACTGATAGAACATAAAAATAATAAAATTTAAGGGAATTGTGTATTTAGAGAAATCAGAGTTTTTGAATGATTTATTGATTTTGATCCGACTTAACGGGCTACCGTCGTGATTGCACTGTAATAAGGAACATATAGAAATGTCAACGATGTGAAATTAAAATATTTCGATATTCGACCCCCAAAAGGGTGAAAAAGCACAAGATTTGTTTTCCTTCAACCTGTGATATCAATCTAACCAGTAGAAATGTTGATATGTAGTTCGAGTCAGAATAATTATTACATAAGTGCCTAAAAACTAAATGCAATTTTTTTTATTTTATAAGATAACTTAATTATTGATATGAAAACTTAGTTTGTAAACTTTCAACGCAGGTGTTTCGAAAAGCAAATGTGACCAGTGAGAAATAAATCATACACGAGTTTAATTCTACAGTTATAACGAGCCGCATTATCCTTATAACAGTACAACCTCTATGAGCCCATGAAATAAATATTTTATATTTTAGATTAATTTCCACCGGTGAATGTGGATGAAAGCACTACCTTTTGACCTAACTTATCAGCATCAGCATATTGTCTACTAATGGCATCCATAAGATGAACATAACTGTCTGCACGTAACTTTGACTGATTGTATCTTATAAAATGTAGCCTTTCTGTCTCAATTTTCGCATATTCATAAACTAAAAATTGACTGAAGAGAGTACAATAGTACACCAAAAAGTCTGGCTCTCCTTCCCTTATCATTATATGAAAAAATCCTTGAATATAGTTTTAGACTACTTTACTGGTGTCTCTTGAACGTGAAAAACAGTACAATAGCCCACTGGGCACGATTAATTAAAAACACATTTCACAATTTTTCACCCCTTTTCACCTCCTTAGGTGGCGAATTTCGAAAAATCGTGAAATTACTTTTAAAGTATTTGAATAAGCATCAATCTTAAACAAAAATCAAGTTGCTTTATAAAAATCAATGGGATCGATATATATCGTTTGTAAATAGAAATCAAATTTTACCCCTTTTTGTTAACTCTTTGAGGCTGAATTCGGAAAATATATTTAAACGGTACTTGGGATATTTACAAAAGCATCAAGCTACAGCAAAGAATACTTCAATATCTCGATTGGTTCGATAGATATGGGGATAATCAAAAACACATTTCACTAATTTAATCCCCTTAATTTAAGAATTTCGAAACGTCTTGGAGTCCTATCATAGACATTTGTATACGAAACCAATTAAAGTAAAATTCACGACGATAGCCAATTGAGTTTCAAAGATATAGACGATTCATTTAAAACACATTTCGCACCTTTTTATTGCTTGGGGGTTGAATTTCAAAAAATCCTAAAACTACTTTTTGGATATTTACTTAAGCAACACTTTGAAGTGAATACCAACTCTTTATCCCTAAGGATTCGATACATATCGATAGTTAATCGGAAACACCTCCTTAGATGTTGCATTTAGAAAAATCCTTAAATTGGCCAATATGCATTTTTATGTGTGTCCTATTAAGGTAAAAATCACGATGATGGGCCGTCAGGTTTGAGCTCTATCGACGTTCCTTAGAAAATACATTTCACCCTTTTTCGCCCCCTTAGAGGTCGAATTTCGAAAAATCCCTTCTTAGTGCTCGCCTAAGACCTGCGGGAACCCACACGAAAATTTCAAGATTCTAGGTCCAGTGGTTTGGACTGCAGTTTGATATTTCAGTCAGTCAGTCAGTCAGTGTTCATTTACACATATATGTATTTATTTATTTCTTTTTCTCGAAATGTCTCAAATAACTGAAAAATCCTTGTGTAATATTTGATTTTAGTCGTGGTAATGAAGTATTCCCCAAAAATTATTGATGCAAGGTATGATATACAAGTAGAAAGAGTGGGAGTAATCTAGAAAAATCGTTGGAAACTGAGCTCTTACTATCCGGATCAGGAGTCGAGTACGCGTCCTCCCGGACGAAAATCCGTTAGTTATCACTAAGTAATATCCTTCTGTACACTCGTAATTAAAAAAGTGTAATTTTAAAATATTCTTTAAGTAGCAAGGTTTTACACTGGCGAATCTGTTATTTTGTCAGTGCTGGAAAATATTAAGAACAAAGCAAACTGTTATAGAATATTGACTTAGTTATTATTCTGTTACGAATAAACGTTGAACTATAACTTTACACAGCTGACAATAATTTCTAACGGTAAACTGTGAGTTAAAATTAAAACGTTCAAATGAATTTAAAGTAGGACGATAAACAACCCAGTCAGGGGAAACTCGCTTGGCAACTAAATAAAAGAAAGACAAGAATATTACAACTATATCGAGAGGACTTACAATTAAAACTGTTAACACGCGGCGACGTTTATTAGTGTCCCGTCTACGGGGGTTAGGAAGGTGGGACTTTGCATATTATAAAAACCGTAGAGTGAATACTGAAGAATCTCCTTACTTGACCTATAGTAAAAGAGCGTGAAATGTAGGTAAATAAAGTAAACGCGAATTCTTAGAAACGTTAACATTTAATAAAACTAATATACACTTACACAAGAGAGAAAGTAGGAACTATAGTAACATTAAAATTTACATTAATAATTAATAAAAGTAATGGAATCAGAACAATTACCCTAAGCCTTTACCCCGGACGTAACAATTAAATCATAATACAATAATTAATGCGAAATCTTGATGTCTGGTATATAGCGCCGGGTGTTACCGAGAGAAAGCTTAATTTAAAATGGATTGAAACTTATTGCTACGTGATAATTAAACTTAACAAAGATCCGACGGTTAAACTACTACTTCGTGGCGGTCCTGACTGTTAAGATGGCGTGGTACGTAATTCAACGCTAAAAGCATTAATCTATAACTATTGGTTTCTTGAAGTCAATTTGCGAAAATTAAACAACAGCAATCCTAGACAATAGTTTTAGCCAACGTTTTAAACAAAACAGTTTCCAGTGTTACTAACTTCTGAGGCACTGTCTCCTGCATTTAACTGCGGCGTAAGAGATCACGCGTAACGAAAAAGTAATTCTGGATAAATATATACTCAAAGTTGGCAAATACCATTATTTAGGATTGACATAGAGTATTTTATTCATATTGGCTTCGAAAAAAAGCGTAGAAATCAATTGATGTATTCATCGTTTATTTATCTACCACGCACTCTTAAGTGGTGAGGTTATCTCCAGTAAGATTCACACACAATAACAACCAACAAACTGAAATGACAGGCTGTAGCGAAGTACTTGGACAATTCTTACCGACAGGGATCAGCTGCTACTCTACGACACCTCAGAACACAGACTGGCCACGTTATCGCACTACTTACAACCTAAAACAGTACCGGTTCACCTACATCGCGGCCCGACCAGTCAGTGGAATTCACCCAGGGGGCCGACTAAATATCGCCACCTGATATTTGCACCGACGCAGCGCAACGCAAGTGCACAGCAAGTTAAGGGGTATTGATACCTACCTCCTTGGATTTATATGTTTCTTCTCGATAACTTCTGTTCCAGTCGATATATCAAAATTTTTGTCACGACAAGGCATAGATACAAACATAATCGATTATCTGTAATTGCTGGAACCATAATATATTCATTATTTTGCAACGGGAAACAGCTGAAAAGGAAAAATTGCTTTATTTACGGGAGCGACTACAGAGGCCAAAACGTTCATAGAAGCAATGCCATATGGATTCCAAAAAGTGAATGAAACAATAAACTATGCCTTGTCAGCGTGAAAAAAGTAAAACAATTGTAACCGGCATAGGTATAGCCTTCAAATGAAAATAAACAACACATATATTGTAAATACTGTAAATTATGTTAGAATAGTCGTAGAAAGTCAGTTGAAATTTCATTATGATTAGAATTGTATGTTTTGTGTGTCTCAATTGCAAAATTTGTTTTAAAATAATTAATTTGTAATTTAGTTCTGAGTACTGGCGAGAGGCGCAATAAGGCCGGATGGTTGTGGCCTTTATGTTACGGCAGATTGACGTTCAACACAGCAGGGGAGGGAAAGTTGCGAAAACATGGGGTGAA
>PNEQ01089165.1:63451-94859 GCA_003012365.1 Medauroidea extradentata | reverse complement strand
GAAAACAAAATGGTGGACGTGACGTCATCCAAAGGGAGGGCGTCGTGTCGCCGGTGCCAGGAGAGAGAGAGAACATGGCAGAGAAAGGGCGTCGTGTCGTCGGTGCCGAGAGAGAGAGAGAGAGAGACTGATGACATGGAAAGAGGGCGTCGATGTTCGGTGCCATGAGAGAGAGAGACTGATGACATGAAAAGATGGCGTCGTCTTTCGGTGCCGAGAGAAAGGACGTCGTCGACAAAATGGCCGACAAAATAGCCGACAAAATGGTCGACAAGATGGCGGCCAAGATGGCGGCCGAGGCACCGAGCACCGACGCCACGCGCCACCAAAGTGCACCCCCCTTTTCCTACTACTATTTCTGTTTGGGAAAAAAATATTTGTAAAGAATCACGGGGTAGTGCTAGGAGTGAGGATTTACGTATGTATTTTTAACGTGCTTTTTTTTAATAAAAATTATTATTTTATTTTTTATTTTTAGGCGTACAGGGGATTTTTGTGATATAAGATTCATTCGATTGATCTCTAACTTTAAAAATCAGTAAGTTAATTGCGGAATCAGCCTACAAGTAGGCCTTTTCCTTTTCCGCGTTACGTATGGTAAAACAGTTCGTTCTTCGAGAAACGAGCACAGTAGACAAAAATAAAAGGCGGGAATTGTTGTAAGAAGATGGCAAGGCCTCAAATAGTGTGAGTTAAGCATACGAAATTAACATTTTTGAACAGTTGAAGGCCTTGCAGGAAGAAGGTGGTAGCCTATGTCACATTTGTGAACTGAGAATTTTTTTTAACTCGATGATTTTTTTATTATTGGCTTTCGTATGTTGTGAACCTGTTCCCAGAATTGAGGAGGTTAAACAAAACTTGAAATTTTCTGCTCTCACATAAATTTTAGTTATGTTTTCAAAGAAGTTCATAAATGTGACATACATTCATCATCCGCCAAGGATTTCAATTCTTAGATGACAGATATAGAACTGAAGTCGCGCACAATGTTTATAGATTTCAGTAAACGGTGTTACGAGATCAAGTTTCGCCGGTATATTTGACATATGACTTAGTCGTAAATACCTGAATATTTTAATTACACTGAGAGAAATGTTTACCGAAAATGTGTTTGAATATGGCGAAATAAATACTTCTTGAAGGAAAAAATACTTTTGCCAGAACAAGCAAACTACCTGATTTTGTTGACCCAACAGTTGAGATAGTATACTTGTCAACGTATTTACGTTAGCAATGAAGTATTCGGTTGATGCAAATGTAATTTGTTTAAACGTACCACAAATGTACGTTTTTTTTAGGCAAATTTGGCAGTTTTGCTTTTGTAGTCTTAGGCGATTTGTTTCCTCGTGTACTACATTTCTCAAACTTCCTGCGTGCACTGTTATATTTTCTTTTCACCCCGATACCCCTTCCTACCCTTTTTTCTCTCTTACACGTACGAAGCATTAAAAAAAACGAATTCGTACTCGAGTGCACAAGCCTTGCTTCCGTCCTCGAAACGAGTACATGAAACTAATTTATTTCAGTGGCCCGACTAATTTATCAACCGTAGCCCCTTCCACATCCGTTCCTGCAACAGAACCTAGTTGCTAAAATACATGCCCTGAGGGCTTTCGGAACTGCGGAACAACCTTGCTTCAGCTTACAAGGTCCAGGGTCTCAGCGAGGGTTGTTGCTGTAAGGAAAAGGGGGTGGGGGGATATCCATAAAAATTTTTTCCACAGAACAGACAGATACACGGAGGCTTGCATTTGTAATGCAACGCCCGAATGTTGTGTGGGCTACAATTCAGAGGAGATTTGTCTGCTCCTGAATTATGAACAAGAATATAGTTTCACAGTCTCTCTAGTGCTCACCAAAATCATGCAAGAACTTTACAAACACTACAATCTATGGAAAACACAACAGTTAATGAGAAAAAAAATTAATCTGCGTTCTGCTTGAAATGAACACGACAATTTCAAACGACTCTTAATGTATTCGGGCTCTTTGATTATAATTCAGTTCACTGAAAGAAAAGTATTGTTGTAGGCACCATACTTCTGTTAAAATAGGGACAACATTCCTGTTTGTCGGTACTATATGGATTGTTCCTACAAGAACCTGTTTAATAGAATAGAAGTATCAATATATTCTGTAAGAGAAATATGCTATTTACTCCTTCTACAGGACCAGATTGTCTCTTCTACAGAACAGCTTGTTGTACGAACAATGTAGATAGTAATGACAACCAAATGGGAGTGTTGTCCCCAGGGGGGTGACACTGGTATAGGGGACTTGTGTTGCTTATTTTTTTGTCAGTAGTTGACGTTATCTGCACAACGAGAAAGGGTGCGCTAAAAGTCATCCTTTATTTACGTGACGTTGTTAGGAGCTCTTCTGCCATGTCATGTTTTTGACTGATCTTGCTCTGTGGTTATGTGGCAAACTTCACAAACGTTTTGCGGTGTGTCTACGGACGAATATTAATGCAGTCGCGTTAAATACATATATAATGTCTTTACCATATTTTCGGGGACAGAACGTGCCGTGCGTCATATTTACAGGCAAAATACGTCCGGAAAAATGTGTCTGTGCACTAAAACTAAACATAAATATAAACAAACAGGTCATGAAGGTGGGGAGATGAAGAAAGAACTGCTCTGTGCATGCGCTGCTTGGAATTTTACTTTCTCGCCACAGAGAATTTGGTGCGCTGCTGTTCCTCTCAGAGAAGCGAGGTCAGAATAAGCGACATCAGTTATATGGTTGAGTTCCCTCTCTTTCCGTAGGAGTATGTGCTCAGTGGTTTTAACAGAAGCATGGTAACTACAACAATACTATTCTTTCAGTGTAGGCAACCCGTTGCTTGGGACTGCAGCAATAATTGAATTATAGTGGTTTAAATCACGTAAAGTAATTTTCAAGAAAACAATTAATTACTTTTACAAGTAAAATACAGCGTCCGTTTTTTTTTAATACTTGAATTTTTCTTCGAAATTTGAGCAAAAAAATGTATCAATTGTAATGGAAATTTCTTTTCAAATACGGTATATTTAATATGCGTGAAAAATCATATCTTTAAATAAAAGTGACGTACACCACCATCATTCTAAGCCCCTCAATTATATAGAGTGTTGCAAACTCACATGTAAATACTTTAGGGGAACAATCTTCGCGTCTAGAGAACAGAAAATGTTACACGAACGTAGGTCAGAAAGTGCACTATTCCTGCAATACAGTACACAGTACGTGGAGTGTAGAACATAACGATAGCGCAGGATCGTGTAAATGCAGAATGCCAATGCAGCTATTGTTGGCAACTACAGCCGAGCGATGTGGCGGAACGGTAACACGTAGGAATCGCGTTCTAAAGGACCTGACTTCGATCCCCAGCTCCGGCCATCCTGATTCAGGTTTTTCATGGTTTCCCGAAACCGTTCCAGGCGAACGCTGGGTCCTTAAGGGTGTTCAGGTGCGATAATTTCATAATTTTATATTTTTTTATAAAATATTGTTAGTTTTGTAGACTATACTTCCAAAAACTCGCCTTATTCAACAACAGAGATACTCTGAAAAACTGCTTTGGCCATGTCACAAATGGGCTCGCAAATCAGTTTTTCGCGAATTGCTCAGTTTTAGTGAAAGTAGACGAGGCCAGTTTTGGAACTGTACTACTCAAATTGTCTCTCATCATCTATAGTGACCTCGCTGTCGACGATACGTGAAGTCCGCTCGAAGCGCGTTATTTGCCCTAAAAGCCATTTGCCCTAAAATAATTTGCCCTAAAATTTCAATACAGTCCTACGGTCACTTTCCCTAAGCATCACTTGGCCTAAACGTCACTTGCCCTAAAAGTCATTTACCCTAAAAGCCACTTGGCCTAAACGTCACTTCATCTAAACGCCACTTGCCGTAAACGTCACTTGCCCTAATTATCGCTTGCCCTAAAAGTCACTTGGCCTAACAGGTATTCAGCCTAAAACTATTTTAGGTCATACGATTTTAGGTCAAATGGAGTGTACCCAGTCCGCTTACCTTACCCTGGCAGAGAAAAAGGTTTGGTGCAGTCAACCATATATAATTTTTATACGGCGGAACAAATGTTTATTTAATCCAATAAAATATTTGTTGACTGGACTATATATAAAAACCTCTAATATTGACTTTTTTATTCAAATTAAACGTAAATTTAATTGGACTAAACCCACTTGTTGAGATAAATAAACCTGTCTAGCAGTTACGTAACAACTGGGGAGGGGGATGCAGGGTATACATTGCAACCCCCTCCTAAATGTTGGAAAGGGTGCCAAGAGCAATAGTTATTGGGCGCCCAAATGTTTTATTTTATTTTAAAGGAAATGTCTGTGAAGTAGGCCTGCTAGTAAAATATTGTTGCATACATCTTTGCTTTTCGATTTTATAAAATAAAATTTAAATTTGTAAAGGAATCTCAAAATCCTTATTTGCAAAAATGGGTGGAAAAAAAGGGGTGTGTGTGCAAATTACCTGCCCCTTCCTAAATTGGAGCGCTAGTTTCGCCACAGCTGACAGACAATCTAATATTTAGTTGATTCAAGTTTTACAAGTATGTTTCGCCATATTGAAACTTATATGTTGATGACTGTACCAAATATTTTCCTCTGTGTACGAGACGATTATTAGGCATTGTCTGATGTCACAACCTGCGCGCCAAGGACTGGTAAGTCACGAAACCTGATGTACAGCAACGATGAGTCGGGCCTTTGCTCATATAACATTGTTTGATTCCTTACATTTGAAGAATGCCCCGTCAAAATATTGACATGCAATATGCAACATACTGTATACAGGCTGAATCGGGAGGAAAGGTACATGCTTTGAGGGGTGATAGTACTGGTGAGTCTGAACCAAATGTTTCTGGTAAACATATCCCCATTTCTTAACCGTTTCAAAGAATCCGAATGGAAACAACAAGGGACGGTAAATGTGCAGGTGACGGTAAATAACGATACTGTTATCGTATATTTTGTTTAATTGTGTACATTTCCACACGGTGTGGGGTTGGCTTAAAAAATGACGTGTGCACGAGCAGGGTGGACACAATAGAGGAACTACTCGCTCGTATTTACCATGCTTGTGCTCAAGTAGAGCAATGCATTAATGAGCTCAGATCAGCAACACAGCAGCTGTCTATCAGAGCAGCAAAATGCATTGAAGTTGGTGGTGGAGTGTTTGAACATGTTATGTGAGGAAATGTACACAACTAAACAAAACATACGATAACAGTATCGTGATTTACCGTCACCTGCACATTTCCCCTTCCTTGCTGATTTCATTCGGTTTTTCTGAAAAAGTTAAGAAAAGTGCATATGTTTATTAGAAACATTTGGTTCAGAATCACCAGTACTATTATCCCTCAAAGCATGTACCTTTCCTCCCGACTCATCCTGTATAAGTTTTTGTGGTGTGCCTCCTAACATAATGAGTAGAGTTGATGGGTAGAGACATGCAAATTTTTCTAACAGCTGACTAAACTCCAAATAACTATAGGCTCGTTCGACGTCTCCCGCTGGCCGATATTGTCGTAACTTGCCGTGGAGAATGCTTAAGGCTCAGTTTCAGCCGCCATATTAAATTTTATTATTTTTCACTTTATTGGAATTCTTAGAAGAAAAAATAACGCCGCAATTTGTCGGGTAAATTATAAATATAAAAAAAATTTGCATACAAATTACGGCGTAATTATGAGTTAACAGCCAAATCGCAAGGCTTGTACTGTAGCGAAATTTAATAGAATTTGAAGTATAATCGCATATTTGTCATTTTTCTTTTCAGAATTAAAAAAAAAAAGCGAAAATTAATAAAATTCAATATGGCGACTGAAACCGAGCCTTAAGGTACGCGCGCACTACGGCGTCACGGCAAGGACGGACAGACGGACGGTACGGACGGGAAGTCTGGAAATATTCCGATCCACCCGGCGGTAACTGCGGTTTCGGAAGGCACGAATGTTTGGACAGTGTCTGGTGAGCCACTGCAATGGGGCGGACGGCACGGCACGCACCGCACTATCTTTTGATTCCTTCGCTCGAACTTTCTGTCGGACGGCCTAAGCTGCCGATCGTCCGTTCCCGGCCGTCCCGCCGTGATGCGCGCACTTCTCTTATTCGACACATTAATTAAACATTTTTGTATTTTTCTGTGACGGCCGTCCGTCCTTGCCGTGACGCCGTAGTGCTCGTGTACCTTTACACGGTAGAGACTCCAACCTCTGTAAAGACGTAACACACGTCAATTACAACACATGCATAGAAAAAAAACTGTTTTGTGGTGGCTACAAAATGTTTTGTCAATATGGACCTCACAAAATAATTTTAAAAAAAATTTTTTTGTAGTCACTACAGAACTTTATTGGGGACAGCAAACATTTTTTGTGGTCACTACAAAAAAATTTGGTAAGATCCATTTTAACAAAATATTTTCCTGTTACTAATAAGTATTTTTTTCAGTGTGAAAGTTCGTGGTCAATTGTATCGCAGATTATGCTCTGTTATATATAGAAAAACGAAGTTTTGTCTGCTACCAAATGGTACCGCGAATTTTGCATGTCTCTAATGATGGTTCATCGCGGGAAAACTTGGCTGTTTGCTGGGTTTCAACACACGTTCAACTTATCAGAAGGAAACTCTACAAACAGTCAAGTTTTCCAGCGATAAAACAAAATCTCTAGCCATGTTTAATTATATTTTTACTATTCGATCACTGACTTCCAGGAGGTGCCAAAACAAACTAAATTTTAATTACGAATGAGACAAGAGCTTACAATTGCTGGAATTCCAGCAAGCGACTAAAATAAAACGCGAAATTTCCATGCCTCTAGTCAACATTAATCGTTAGGAAGGGGGAGGGGGGAATCGTGCAGATTTCGGCAAGCGTTATCAGGGCAGTGCTGCTCAGAATTCATCAAGGGTATTTTTTTTTTGGAAGATAGTCTTTCGTGGGGGCGCAACGTCGGTTAGGGCTAATCCCACGACGCTAGCACGATGCTAATTTTTCACCTGGAGGTAAAAGTCGCAGCGATGGCAGGGGCCGTATCGTGGCCCGTTATCTCGCGCCGCCCAGGCGTGCCAATAATCCCTGGGGGCCTGTGTTTAACCGATATTTCCCTAATGCCCACCACGAAGTACCACGACGGGCGAGCATTTTTCAAGCTCGTGCGCGCGGGTCGGGTCGCGGAGGTGCGGAGATTACGAGGGGTTGGGAAGAGGGGAGGGAATAAACCTGTTTGGTCTGTAGGGGTTGGAGCAGGGGGTGAAGGATTTAGTGGTTGGCAGGGCGGACGAGCTCGTGCAATGGAGGAACCCCCTGCAACCCCCATAAACCCTGGCGCCGGGGTAATTTTTCCCTGCTCCTCCCCGCAGACATGACGCCGACATCCTCGCGATACGTGATTCACGAATGATTACATGTTGATGGGTCAGGATTACCTCCAGAATCCCCTCCTCCGATCAGCTGACAACTTGTTTACACGTCGCTCTGTTGCTCCCAACTTGCAAGCAACATTTACAGCTCTTGCCGATTCATTCACTTAGACAACACACAATTGTGTATGGTCTGTCTCGTGTAAAAATTATACTTTGACAGTACTGAAAACATGTGAGAAAACATTTTTCATTGGGAGATTTTTTTTTAACTTTCTGTACAAGTAAGTGTGACAGTACACGTCGTTTGCCCTCAAATCGTTTGGCCTAAACTGTAGGTTAAATGCCTCTAAGGAAAATGCATGATGGAGAAACATTTCAGGGTAAACGACGATAGGGAAAACGCCTGCATACGTGGATTTCAGTGATTTTCTAGAGAAGACATACTTTTAGGGCAAATTACTTTAGGGCAGAAAATACTTATAGAGCAAACACCTTTAAAGCAAATACCTTATTGGGCGTGTTACATCGAAAAATATATTTAAGGACAAACACCTTCTGAGCATAGCGACGCGCTTCCCATGCAGCGATAGAATATCAGTCTAAGGTTAAAGAGCCAAAGAATATTTACTTGAGTAAAAATTTCAAGATATGTGTTAGAAACAGCAGTTTAGGAGAAAAAAGTACATAGTTTCATGGCGTTCATTTCCTCCCCTTAATAATTTTTAAAATAATGTGCAAATATGTAATTGATGATGGATTCACAAATTTTTTCTAAACAACTATTTTGTTGAGATAATACTGTTTAATAGTGCACAGACATACATGTGTAAACTGCTATCGCATCTCGCAGTCCCAAGTTGAACTGCTGCGAGCTACCATCGATTATCTCCACTGCCAAGGGCACGAATCTGATTCGCATTTTAGTGGAATCGGGTGTGGATGTGTTACACTTCTAGAACGGTATAATCTGCGGGTAGCTGAATTCGCATTATTATTGACAGATACGTTTCAACAATTTTACAAAATTGTTTTGTCGCAGTGCACGAAAGTAAGTGTACTGAACTCGCGCTAAAACACCGCAATATATTTTGAACATTTCTTTCAATGGATTAATATGTTTTATTACACACCGAGTCGTCATTACGTCTATGCCATCGCTGAAATTTCACAATAAAACAAACCTCGTTTTGTACTATATGTGCATTAACTATTTGGATTGGTCTTCCCGTACATTCTCTGGTTGGTGGTTAGAAGGTTACGTGGCAAATGATTATGTAATATAGATGTGTCCTACTTAAGGGCTTGTTCCGGAGTTTTTTTCAGACTGGTGCCAATAACTCAAATATTTTTTAACCAAAAGTTTTGAAAAAATTTGAGTCAATGTGCAATCACACGATGCACAATACTGTGGACGCGTTTTTAAAAATAATGTACCATTCGCCAGCAAAAAAATAATTTCTTTCATTTTTGCTTATTTTCACGACGAAAAACGTGGTACTTTGGGTAATGAAATCTAAAAACCGTTCAGTATAATTCTACAAAAAAAAATTTTGCTACAAATTATAACATATAAGTGTCAAAACTGTGCAGCGAAATTTTTATATGAGTATTAGGTAGCAATAAAAAAATTATTTTCGAAATCACTGCAAAACTCCGTAACAAGGCCTTAACACTGATTATGTGGTGGACACAATTACATTGTAATGTATTAAGAGTTGTACTGATGTAAACACTGACTAAGGGACTCAATTAATGCACGAATCTAATTTGTCTTTAAAAAGACATGATGCGTTATTACTGCCCACTTAAAGGCATTTAGTGTAGTCTTTTTCCGGAATTACAAATGTTGTATTTAATGGTCGAAATCACTCGGAGATTGGAAATTGTATGCTGCGTTATCATACACACTTAATAGGTGATTGCTATGCTTATGATTGACATCGGGCTTACTACATTGTGATGCAGATATCTGTCAAGAAAACTACAGACAACAGTAAAACGTAAATAGACACACACTGTAAAAAATTGAGGTAAATTTACTCTACATGTAATGGAAGCTAATTACCTCTACAAGTGAGGGAAAATTACTCAACACGTGTCAGAGAATGTTACTCAACTGGTAATGTAATTTTTCATTACATATTGGCGCAAGCCCTCTAGGACAATTTGACATAACGCGCGAGCGAAACTTCCGAGTGGTTTGTGTGGCAAATACATTACCTTGCGAAAATGTCCACACATATTCGGAAATCAGATTTCCCTCTCAAGTCTGGGGAATATTACCATACACATGGTGAATAACATCACTAACTTTTTTTACTGTGCAGTAAGATGCTTCAGTCAACGGGATACATACCGTAAAACGGGGTGAGATTGTGCCAAGTGGGGTGAGATTGTGACAACCTGATTGCATATGTTTGTTTACATATATTTTTAAAAAAAGTAAGTACATAGGCTTAGTCCTGAAGAATAAACCAAGTTTGAAAAAAGAACACTAGAATAAAAAATTATCTGCTATTATTTTATGTATAATTATGTTGGCACAATCTCACCCCAATGTGGCATAATCCCACCCCGTTTTATGGTACAACTCATACAATTCTGTATATGGAATCGGGTCAGATAAAACAAAGTCAGCCAATTAAGAAAAATAAGAAAGAAAAGAAACAGACGCAAGAAAAGCAGACAAGAAAGGTTTGAGGCCTGCTTTGGAAAAAGGACAAACAGATAAAGTATATGAAACACTAAAATACGACACGACGACGAGACGAAATGAGTCACAGTACACAGTACAAAAAATTTGTACATTTACAAAAAAATTTTTTTAATCAGTTTCCAAAAAGTTTTTGTAACAGTCAAAAATTTTTAAAATACTTGTACTTTTACAAATTTATTTGTATTTATTGCAAACATTTCTGTAAATCTACAAACAAATTTTGTATATTTACAGCTAATATCTGGTTCATTTGACGACAATTTTTTGTAAATTGTTATAGGTCTCGTAGGTTTATTTTGTTTCAGATCGAAAAATCTGCTCATTAACATTTATTTTACTATTTCCCAAAGGTGTTTACGATAATTGTAACCACTTTAAAAGGTTTCTGAAAAATATTATTTTATTACCGGACTGATAATGTTCTGATATTAGGTTACAAGACTTTCCTTGTAAATGTTAAATTTTTTTAACTGTGTAGTTTTACGGGCACGAACAGGAAATTGACGCTTGGATAAGTGGAATCTATTCCCGTCTTTTGGCAGAGACAGACAGGATCCGAGAACACGAGTGCGACACATGTTTTTGACAGATATCTACATCACAATGGGATACGTCCAACCATCCATGTTTAGGCATGCACTCCCATTGCACAACTATCTCAAAGACCTCAGTAGTGCCTCGTGTTGGTAAAATTAGTAATACGCTACGTTTCACGGACGATAATGTTTGTCCTTGCATAGCTAGATTGGCGGAAAAAAACATTTTGGACGAGGTCAAAACGTTGTCTGCATCCCAAACGTATTCAGTTAGATTACCAAACGTGTTCAGTTAGATTAATCATTTATCACTTCACTTAGCCCAATACACGTAGGCATGTAGCACTATTGGCTGCATTCGCTGAGACTATACGACAGTTCGTGTATATTAGTGCTGTGCTACTGATGTAATATCCCATGCCAGTAGCTGAAAGCAATCTCAAGGTAAAGTTAAAGGATAATTTGTTTTCAATCTACTCTGGTTTTCTAATAATTAATGTCTGCTTCCCTAAGTGGTTTTGAAAGATCCCCTAGTTATTATTTTGCCGGATGTAATGTTCGGAAACGGGTAATTATGGCTTCCAATTTTTGTTTCAGTTTTTCGTGTGTATCCCCCCTCCTCCAGTGTCTTCTGCGAATCGGAAACATTAGCTCGAAATGGCGTATGTCTATTAAAATGACCCAGTTTGTCAGTGAAATGATGCGGAATCAAATCAGGCCATAGCTCGCTGTAGTCTCGGAGTCTCTTTGGATTGGCGTTCCCAGCCGCGCATGCATGATGCAAGTCACATTCTCCTACGACTGAATGGGAGGCTCTTTATGTATGCCGGAGACATTCGTTTTCACTCCATTCGACTGAGTCCTCTGAATTGATGCCGAGTACCAAGGCAGCCTTGCGCGCGATTGCATGCAGATGAACGGTCCATAAGCTCCGACAGCTCGACGTAAAGAAGCAACGGAAATTTGTTATGCTTCGAACATTCGTATACTAGAATTTATCAGCTGTTTAAACTTGTTTTCGTAGTGGTTAGCTTAGTGACGCGAAACAATTAAAACAAAATATTTGATTTTACCTTTACTTCTATAGATTTTAATGCGGTGTCATAACTATGGTGAAAGAGTAGGGCGAACGTGTTTAGGGCAAATGACGTGTACTCGATGTTAGTATCACTATCACATTTCTCAGCCCTAAATAAATTGGGACACAACTTGAGACGGTGTCTACTTGACATCGGTTTACGACGTATTATTTTCCCGTGTGGAAATCAACATAGACACATTTTCGCCTAGCACATACTGTACATACAGGTTGTTACAAAAAGGTACGGCCAAACTTTCAGGAATATTTACACACACAAAGAAAGAAAATATGTGATAAGGACATATGTCCGGAAACACGTAATGTCCATGGTAGAGTCCCTTCCATTACCTCTTGTTACATGACATCGTAAAAACCATTCCGTACAGATAAGGAATACCCAATGGAATGTTTCGTTAGAATGTAAGTACGTTACTTCCTAGGATCACCGCCAGGTGGACGACGTGACGGAAGGTAATCGTGACTGCATTGCATCTCTCAACTCACATGAAATGATGGACTGGGAGCACACAGTGGCCCACCTGGCGGTGAATCTAGGAAGTAAAGTACATTGTAAAGAACCAATACATTGGGTATTTGGGATATTTTCTTTACGAAGTATTATTTACGATGACATTAAGCGAGATGTAAGGAATTGAGCTCTACCATGGTAACTAAGCGTTTCAGGACATACGTCCATATCACATATTTTCTTTCTTTGTGTGTGTGGAATGTTTCCTGAAAGTTTGGCCGTACCTTTTTGTAACATCCTCTATAGTATATTGAACGCTTACCTGGTATTTGTGTGCGATGGCATGGATTCCCATGACGTAGTTGTGAACAGACTTTGAAATATTTACGCTAAATTTAACAACGATGTACCTGCACTATTCAGAGATGTGCTTCAGTGTTCCCAGCTAGAGACAAATAGAGACAGTGTGCTGTTGGTTTGAACTGTGACGTCGGCAGTGATGGGAAATTGCGATCAGCAGAGGAAGGGAATTCGGTATTGTTCCTTCATAATGTTGCAGAAGCTTCTAGTCGGTCAAGCTCCAATCACCGATGTGCCACATGATCTTTTCAACAGATTTTCGTTTGAACCTAGATCCCACCACCGTTTTGAGAAAGTAGGAGAGTGAGGGATCAACTATAAATGACCGGATTTTTGCTCGGTTCAGTAGACAGGCTTGGGGATAGATGCTGTTCGTTTAAAGCTTAAAAAAATTTGTTCCCAGATATTGACATTTAAAGTTTTAGTGAGAAACAAAATTGGGTGTCATTAACTTTCACTCTAACGACAAAACCACACTAAAAGAAAAGTGTGGTAGTTACCAGAGTACTGTTAAATAAGGGACAACAGTCCTGTTCTGTTGTCAGTATTACAAGCACGCGCCATGTAAGTTGGCGGGTAACGAGCTGGAATGTGTTGTATATAATATTACTACCGTTTTAAATGCAAATGGCTAACTTACATAGGTCGAGTTTGTTCCGGTATTTATAGGCTGCTACGCGGTTTTGCAGCGGCCTGCTGCTTGAATTCCTTGAATGTGCCCTTCACTCAGTAACTGCAACTCGCCGTCTATGCTGGTGCGCAGTGTCATATCCATCTTTAGTAGAAGGCCGCTGCCATAGATCTGGCAGCCCTGCCAGGAAAGGTCATTTTTAACTCTTCTTTTAGCTCTCCAAAGGCAATGGCTGTACCTGATTCGTTATTCTGCTCAACATACCGGCGAATCAGGGGAAGCCACTGCCTTTGGCGAGACAAATAGGCCTAAGTGTTAAAATGACCCTTCCTGCTAGGGTTGCCAGATCTAAGGCCGCGGCCTTCTGCTAAAGATGGCTATGACAGTGTACCTGAGTTCTTCCCGACGACAGTCTCTGTTCTGCAGAAGTACCAACATGTTTTGTAACAGAAATATGCCATTTGCTTTTTCTGCAGAACACATTCTTTTAAGAAAAGTCCAGGTAGTAACGACAATTGTTCTTGTTTTAAATTAAATGTGGTTCCCACAACGATGCGTTTCGTTCAGCGATCATTTCATGTTGGAAATATACGTTATTAACAGTTGCCAATACTGTTATATTATGACAATTATATCATTTTCATCATAGAAAAATGAAGGAAAGAAAACAATGGTAAGGCATCAACTCATGAAATACAGCTATCCCATACGCTAAATATGTGTTGGAGTTACCATCAGAAATACTATCGAAAGATACATTTTACTAGAGGCTTAACCAGAAATGGCGAAATTCTGAACTGTACCACTATTGATCTTGAGGTGCGAAGTCTCAAACTAAAATATTCCATTAACTTTTACCGACCCTACTTGGTAACATAATGCAACAAAGCCATCAAAGTTATTTCAGTTATACGAACTTATCAGGCTAACGACTGGATCAAAATTCTAATAAAACGTGTTAAGTAATCGTAACATGTCATCCAGCGGTAGGCGAACGTCTGTTATTGCAAAGTATGCTGGGTACAGCATACTGTCATGTACACAAAGCTGCGGGGTTTCATATAACATAATGCGACCATTCACAAGCAATCTACAAGTGCTTGTAACACACTTAGTTTTAGTTTTTGTTTTTTTGACGCGTTAGCCTAAAATCATCCAGTTAAAGTGCAGACAGAATTAAGGGATCTCCCTAGATTGCTACGTTTGTGTGTGAGGCAGGAGCGGTAAGGTTGCCGTTGACCGACATTTGTAATGTATTTTCGCCTCTCCGTGCAAGCCACTCAGATGGCGTGCAGTGCTTTACTATTATACTTTTCCTATGGGACTTTAAGTGGTGGCCACATTGTTTTGTTTGTGGCCAGCATAGTTCAAAGTCTGGCACTTGTTTCTATTGTTGTGTTGTTCGAATCCGGTTGTTATTTTTTCAGATATGGTAGTCTGGAAAACCCATTTTGGCCATTTTGAGGGGTCCAAAAAAGATGTTACAAAAAAAAAACGTTCCGAATCTTTAAAACTATAGCGACATAGTTTGAAGTGTTCGTTATTTTCCTAATACATTTACTTTCATTCAAAATTATTTCATTCTTATTGTTTTGAATAAGTTTTCGCGTCAGGAAAGTAGCGAAGACAGTCAAATAACTTGACATGCGTTTGTATGAAAACTATAGGACCGAAAAGAAAAAAATTATTTGTGGTAAATTACTATTAATGTAAAGTGTAACAGCTGGACAATGTTTGGTACAGTTATTAAAATACTAATTCTTAGATGCAGAACGCCTCTATGCTAGCAGTAAAATATACACATTTGATTGTTAAAAAAATAGCATCCATAGTAAGAACAATTTTCAACATATTCATCTGTTGGTTTAACTATATTATATATATGCATTGTGTATATGCTGAATGTTTCGATTTATACAACTACATACCAGCTGAAACAGCGTAGATCGCCGTGGCCTTAAACATAATGCAGACTAATTGGCAATGTGTCAAAAACTTTTGTTTGAACCGTAAAGAAACCGTGAATTATTGATGTCTCAACTAATTACGTGTTCTAACCCTAAGAGGATAGGTAAAATTTGTCGTATATTTACTGCGCCGTGTTTTGCAAACGATTTTTTTTTTAGTTTCAAAAACAGTAATATTTAAAAGTGTAGGTTCACGATGAAAATTCGCAAAACAAAGATACAGATTTTGGTCAGCTCTCAATCCACATCGAGGTCTTTAGCGCAGTTGACAAAAGAAAACAGCAACCCTAGAGTAACTTATTTCCGAAGACCATTCTCTGACGTCGAAATCTCTGGCGTGTAATTGCGGCGCAACATATTCTGGGTAAATGTTTGTTCATAAAGTTGTCCAATACCATTATCTAGGGTGGTTGTTGCGTAGTTTTTTATACTGACTTTGAAAAATGGGTAGATTACAATTGGCGTGTTTAGTGTTTATTTATATACCACACACTCAGACTGTTGACGGGTACTACTAGTGGTAGTAGAATGTTATGTCTAGCGGAACCGAATACCGAATGGAATCAACTTGAATTCCCGCGCAAACATTGCCGTCGGAACTACCGAACATTCGTTCTAACACCCGGCAAACTTGAAACTGGCGCATGTGAAACTCGTTTCACCCCCCAAACCCTCGCCATCCTCAATCGACAACGTTTACATACCGCGAGTTCCCGGAGCGAAATTGGCAGCAATTGGCTGGCACAAAGGAGGGGAACTGTAGTGATAACGCCAGAGCTGCCGCAGTATCGTCCCGCGACGGCGGAGAACGACTGTCCTCTGGAGCTGGCAACTGCCTCTAATCTCAGCCGGCGAGATTACACGTCCTATAGTCATCGTCCAACGACAGAGCCGGCGATACTGCGACCAGCAGCTGACGGCCAATCAGCGCTCCAAGCATACTGGTCCCGCAGTCTAGGAAAGGTTCTGAGAGAGTGGCGCAGCGAACGTGAAATGGTATCTACTGCGCAGCTACCCGCCCCACATTTCCCCTCCTAGTCAGAAAGAGGGGAAATGATGGAGTCCTGAGTGTGCCATTAGTAGCTACAACCAATCAGCAGATGCGCACACTTCCGCGGGTTAGGGGCAGGAGGAGGAGGAATTTTCCCCTCTGCATGTCGCCAGGACCTTTCCTAGTTCGCGTGACCAGTACACTGGTCCAAAACGTTAAGTCACCCGCCTACTGGCCGTGTGTTAGTGTGAGTGAGGCACGGCGTCAAGGGCTATGTTGACTGGCAGATATGGTGCGGTATCACCTCTACCACAAGACACTGAAACAAGGTGCAGTGGTATCGTAGATCACTCGCCTTACTCACACTTTCAGTGCAGACCCTGAATTTTTATTAGGGGACATTTTTAAGCTAAGTCCATTGCGTGTTTTGTAGAGTAGTTTCGCACGAACCCCACGAGTAGATTTATTTCTTTTAGATTTTAAAAAAGTTGTTTATAGCCATTTTGAGGGGCTTCGAAATGACTTTCCTAATTGACGTGGTATTTCGGAACTACCTTTCCATCATCGTTCGAAATGTATTTTCTTGTCGTACATTGACACAAAGGGCACAGGTGGAATAAGTTCGTAAAAAATGTGTTTACGAACACACTACAACGTATTTTAAGCGCTTGGTAGGCGGCGCCCTTAATCCAGCTGGACAAAATTATTTAAGTACAGAGTGAGCACAAAAAATTAACAATACCGAAACAGTGCCACTTATTTGCTTCAAACATTTTCCAATAAATAGAGTATCTGTGAAAGATTTTTCTACGCATGTGCCTTGTTCTATTTGTTCAAGGCTGCCCGGTGGCAAAAAGTGCTGTTGTTGAAAATGACAACTATGACACAAGAGAAGAGTGTGGTGTGGTCTTCAGTTAACAAAAAAACATGAGTCGGTAACTGCTGTTCAATGCGCATTTCACACACAATTTTAGCATGAAACACCCAGCAGAGTATCCATTCATGGCTGGTACAAACACTTTGAAGAGAAGGGCTGCATTTCGAAGGGAAAATGTCCCGGTCGCCAGCCTGTGTCTGAACAAAATGTGACTCGCTCTCGGGCAACATTTCTGCGAAGGCCCCCAGAACTCTACAAGTTGAACAAATTGGGAGCGTCAAATTACTCAAACAACAGTTTCCAAAATTTTGTGCAAGCGATAGCGTGTGAAACCGCACATATTGCAGCTGGACCAGACCCTTCCTCAATAAGAATATGCTGCACGGTCGGTCTCACTTCTGCAACGAGATGTTGGCAAGGTTGGACAAAGAATACCTGTGAAAGACGTTAATTTTTAGTGACAACACAATGTTTTACACTGGTGAAGTTAATTGGAACAATATTCGATTTTGGGAAACAGAAATTCACCATTTATCCATTGAAAATGAACAGGATTCTCCTATAAGGTGAATGTATTCTGTGCAACATATAGGTAGAAGATTTACGACCCCTTTTACCGTGGGGAAAACCGACTCAGAAATTTGCTACCTTGACATGCTTCCTTTGTGACTTCAGCCTCAATATCAAGAAAACTACGACAATTTGCAAAAAAAAAAAAATGGTCCACCTCCTCACTTCCACTTGTCTGAGGGGGCGCTGAGACTCACGGACCTAGGGCGCATAGACGCATAAATCTGGCCCTGCGTGTTGCACAAGGTTTGTGAAGATTATGAATATCGCCTCGACGTCTGCAATGTAACTTGAGCAACAAATGGCGAGTCTCTGTTACCTTTAAAAACGCAGCTTCCTGAGATACTCAAGTTCCAGGCCAGTACTTTCACCTTTTCGTTATGGATTTTTTAAAGTGTACAGTTTTATTGCGCTCATCCTGTACAAGAACTACATTTTTACCGAAAACATCCAAAATATAAAATGTTTTTAAATGTAAAAAAATTAACTTACTTTGTACCAACTGAAATTATTATACGTTAATTTATTAGGTCTTACTAAAAAGACCAGTGAAACGGCACAACTATTGGGAATTGTTTGAACAAGGGTTGCCAACATTTTCAGATTGTCAATAAGAGACCATTACAGTAACTCGACACGCATTTGATCTCTAATGAAATGATCAAGAAAAACTACAGTTAATCTATTAAACTTCCACACAAAATGTGGAAAGTATTTCACATCAGTCCTGCAGATATTGGCATGGAAACAACAAAATATGTACAGATGTCACAATTGGCGATTTTTATTGCTTAAAGTAGTAGGTTTTCGTCATTCTTTGTTTATTTTGGTTTCTAAAAACTCTGAAATACAAGAAATATGGCATCCCGTCTGATCTCCATTCCGGATAACTCTTTTACGCTTAGAATACAGGAAATCTAGTACAAAACGGGACAGTTGGCAACACTAGTTTCAAACCATTAATAACTATACAAGGTATTTACTTTCCAAGTTTGTAGCCGGCCTCCGTAACGTGGTCGATGGCAGGCCGGCCTACGGAGCGAGAGGTCCTGGGTTCGAATCCCGGTACGGGCACGGATGTTTGTGTCATTTTCGTAGGTTTGTTTAGTTTGTAAGCCGGCCCTCACTAAGCCTGAAAAGTGCATAAAATCGAGGGACGTTAGTAAACTCTCTCAAATAAATACGAGTTTGTAATATAAACATTCGCTTGTTGTTTTTTGGAGGTACCTCTTTGTAGCGGAATGCACAAGCAAATCATGCAATACAGAAGCTGAACTCTTTGATCTCGTAAATAAGTGGTGAAATATTTTCACGCAGCGTCGCGTAATTGTCTCTCGTTCATGATCCAGTCATCGAACAGCGACCTATCTACTGCAAGCCTACACTCTAAAAAAATTTTGTAAAATTTACAAGGGTATTCTTTGTACTTTTACAAGTCCTTGTAAAAGTACAAGGGAATTCTTCGTACTTTTACAAGTCCTTGTAAAAGAACAAACAATATCCTTGTAAAATCATTAGCTAATGAAATTACAAGGGTAAACTTTGTAATAATACAAAGGAATTCCTTGTACCTATACCGACAGTTCATGCACTGTAAATTATTTGGTAAAATATGACAAGGCATTTCTTCGTAGTTGTACAAACTTTTGTAAATGTTGAAAATATTCCTTGTAAAAGTATTAGTTTATAGCGTTTAAAGGATTTTATTTGTTGCAAAAAACTTAGAAAACAAATGTGTAGCCTACAAAAATCGTAAGTTTGCCGGAAATTACTGAAACAAAGATCACAACCTATGAAAAGTATTATTTTGGGATTAAGTGAATATTTATATTAATTGCGTGCTTTAAAAGGAAGAATTATTATTGAACTTTACATTGAATGCATACAAATAAACAAAGTCAAATCACCATGTAAGTCACGGAGGTCTAGGGGTAAGATGAGTAAATTCTAAGTGTGGGGATAGTGGTTCGAAACTTAGCACTCCCAAGATTTTTTTTCAAAATAATCTCTTGTTTACATCCTTTATTCAAAAGTTATTTTAGAAATAAGTTCAGTGTTATTTATGAAGTACAACGAACATTTAAATTAATTTTTTTCTTTATTGAACGTACAGCTACAAGACTAGTCCTTGTAATTTTACAAACGCATACATTGTATTTAATTACAAGGATAACTATTGTAGTTTTACAAGGAATTTCTTTGGCAACTAGGTTTCCTTTGTAAAAGTACAAAAAATTGTTTACAGTGTATGGCACGCTCCTGGTCAGGAGAGGACGTCTGGTGCAACCTTTCAACAAGTGAAAATTAATTTTGTCAGCCTTGGGTGAATTTTTATTCAATGTTTTTTAATGAACGCTTTGAATGCTTCGGGCTCATTTTCTGTCGATTAACGACCCTTTAGCCGTGGAGTTTAAAAAAAGGTGATAAATGTTCAATTAATTACTTCTCGATTGAGTTATTTCAAAAGTAGCTTGTGCTGCTTGGAATTTATGGAAAAATATCCTGCGTCAGATATATTTTAAAATGTATATTTTATCAAAATATATGAAGAAAATTTATTTTAGATTGCAAGATTTATTTAGATATGTCATGAAGACCACTATTTGTTATAAATAATTATTATCGAGGATGGAAAATCGCGACAATCTTATACGACAACGTATTTTGTAAATCTTGGTAGCCTCTTACTGTCCGCGGGCCAGCTATGAGTCCCTGGTGGGTATGTGTATTTCGCTCGTAAATATATAAATAGCACAATGAGGCCCAACAGCATGCGACGCACATGCTAGCCATAGTAACGTCGTAAGTTAGGACGTGTTTGATACTATGTTACTGTAGCGTACGTGATGTTCACGAAGGAAAATGCATGCACGCCAGGGACTCAGAGCTGGCGGGGCCCGGATAGTACGTCCTGTATGATTGGAGAATGGTTATATGGAACGGTTAAGGTTGTTCACGAAGCAAAAACGCATAATTTTATACAGTGTACGTACGACGCAGTGTTACTTTTGCATACGTTACTTTTGACTAAATTTTCTACTCGTGAAACTTTTTTAGCTCTCATATTCTTCCCGTAGCGGCAGGTCAAAGTCAAAATTTGCAAGTTACGGGAACATGCTAATAACAAAAACCAACTGACTTACGCGAATTAAATCAATTACACTGAAATTAGATATTACGGGTCATGTGCTAAAAGAGTTTAAATCACGCAATGCAATTCCTTTGTATTTAAAAAAAAATTATAAAAATAACGATCATTTTCTTTACAAATGGCCGTTTAAAAAAATGCAAAGGGACGTCAAGAGGGTGCGACAGAGAACTGTCTGGGCTATTTGAGACACAGCCTAGCAAAAAGCAAAACTTTTCCCGCCGGTCATTAATCATCTCTGACATTTATATTTTACTTTTATCTTTTGAGAAGTAGATTATCTTAACATTGAATCCTCATTTAACTCTGTCAATTACTAAGAAACTATATAACAACTAACTTCCCCCGACAAACGTTGTTTTGTCACATAAATAACTTATTGTAAGTGTGTAAGGATGTGGAATATAAGCGAAAATGGTCTAATAATAAAGAAATTAATAAATAATAATAATAGAGCAGCGACACCTGGTGAGGATAGACTGGTATCAGCTCGTGGGGATTACTTATCAATTATCACTTACACAGTTATCGACCGGGTTCTTAAGTTATTAAATTAAAAATATTTACTAAACAATAGCTCTAATGAGTATAAAAATTGGATAAAAACTTATTCGCAGGTCTACAGAATGTATATACAAAATTTCATTGTAATCGGTTAAGCCGTTTCGGGGGAGTATGGAAACAAACACCGTGACACGATAATTTTATATATAACAATAGTTGTTGCAAATAAGGCATTTTAGGGTTAAATATATACGTGGACACAGACCTGCTTACTCGCACCTCGGATAACTTTAACGAACGTGTGCTGTCCTCTGTGTTATTGACTGTAGATGTTTACCAACCAAAGATACGATAGGATATTTCATTATTAGACTCTGTCCACATTTTGTGCAACGTCTCTGCTTATGGACGTGGCTTATGAAAGTATTACACTCTGTGACTGGAAGCTATAGTGGAATATTTATTCCCACGTACCAACGCCCTATTGGTCCACACCTCACAAGACACATTCAGTGCACTCTCTCCGCATGCCTTTTAGCCGAGTACACTGTAGCCGAATCAAAGATCGCGATGTTACGTAACTAGAGACGGGAAAAATTCGCTGTAGGCTAGCCTGCAAGAACATGTGTGTATTCAAGCATACATTGTCTGCTCACTGGCTGCTCGATGACGCAGTGATAATGGGCCTGCATTTGCTTACTTCTATACTATTGGCTAAGCTACTTCCAGGAAGTGTCAAATAAGTCACGGGCCAATTACGAAAATGGCACGAACTTACAGTTGTTGGGATTATAGTTTGGGGCTTAAAGAAAACGCCAATTTTTCAGGCCTCTATAAATAACAAGGTACCTGTACCACTTATGGCCCAGTTCTCGATATGGCCCACTAGTCACCATTGTGTGGTAACGCCGAGATCTATGTGGGATCGATACACACTAGTCTTTAGTATGAACATACACCATCCATAAATACCTGTCTTACATCATCCATGTGTTATATTAATAATATAATTAATGACTTAGGTACACTTGGTTTGTGAACCTTAAGTGGGCCATATTCGGTACAGGTAACTTATTTAGAAATGATTAGGGCCAAGATTTTGACGCGAAAAGATTTTTGCCCCACTTTGTTTCAGTGACTCACGTGCACATCGGCAGTTCTGTTTCAAGGTTATTGGCAACGTGTCTTTGTTCAGACACGTTTCTCATTTGACTCCACCAATCAGAATAAGATTACTGTGACTCATTACGTCTGTAATTTGCCAAGGCCAGTGAGAGTAAAATCATCCAACCACAGACGATGTAGCAGAGCTGCAGGTGTGCACATGACGCATAGAAACCAAATGTTGCAAAAATCTTTTCGCCATAAAATCGTGGCTCTAGAAATGATGTATATCGCGAAAATGTTTTGTGCCAACATACCCTTGGAAACGCTGTAGTTTCTTGCAGCATATGATTCGGTGATATACATATAGCTAGGGCTCGGTAGTTTTCGCGAGAAAATTTTTGCCCCACTTTGTTTCAGTGTCTTACGTGCGCACCTGCACCTCAACTTCATGATTATTGGCAGAGTGTTTCTGTGCAGAGTTATTATTCATTTGACTGTGTCAATCAGTATACGGATAACTGCTACACATCACGTCTTGTGATTTGCGGGTTTAACCTCCAGACGTTGTATGTCACGGCATCCAATCACTGACCACAAAGCCGAGATGCAGGTGCGCACGTAAGGCACTGAAACAAAGTGCTGCAAAAATCTTTAGCTGTCTGCAGACCAATAACAGGCATGAAATATTACACTATCGGGATTCTTATTGGCTCAGTCAATTATGGTAACAGCTCCACGTACTGACTAAAACCAGTTATCTTCTTGTTAGCTGACCGTGTGTTGACATCCAGCAAACAATCAAGTTTTCCCGCGATAAACCATAATCATAAGTTATCCTTTCAAGAACAGTAATCCTCATTTTATCTAGAAATTGATAGCTGACGTTGTCGAATATTCAAGATATATTGTCAATAACTGACGCTAGCAAGACAAGCTGTGTACACGCGAGTTTTTCCTTCATTAAACGGCAAACTTGCATCAAAGCGTAGCCCCCTCCAAAACTTTGGAATTAATGTTGAATCGGCACGGTCTACAGCAATTTTCATTGTCTTATTTTAATTATGTTTGCACCAGATACTTTCTTTATTTTATACATAAACTGTGAGCAGATTTTGCTCGTATGACATTTTTTACCACTTATAATTTTTGCATAATGTTTCATAAATATTAAAATTTGCATGTTACGGTTTTATGTACATCACTAAATTCAATTGACATACAAAACTTAAAATATTACAGTGAATAACAATGTTGTAGGCTACAATGACTCTCTCACACACACAAACACACACACACTATATATACACACTCACACACACACACACACACACGTTTATGCATTTCAAAAATTTCTTTAATTGTTTTAAATTTCAAATTTCATCGTTATTTTAAATGCAAATATTTTTTCTATTTTTAGTTCACTTTATAAGTAACATATGTTATTTAAAAAAATATGCAATAGACACTCGCATCAACTTTATATTAAAATCATTAATATTCAATTCTGCAGCTATCTTTACTCAAAAGTTCATTGAGATAAAATATACTTCTTTTTTTTTTTTTTTTCAATAACTTCGATGATGTACATCAACACCACGCAGAGTTGTGCGTGATGAGCAAGACTGTAGAATGGTTATATAAAAAAAAGGAACATACATTATATTCTGTACTTATTACGTCGTAAAATCCTTTAGATAAACAATCAAAGCTGAAACTCATTGTTATACAAATATAATTAAAGGAAAATAATGTTTTAACTGTAAACGGAAGGAAATTTATATGAGATTTCATCTCATTTCAGCCGCAGCGAAATTCAATTAAGTTTGATGAAAAGCAAGCCATTCCTCTACGTTCAGACACGAGCGAGCTGATGTCTCGTCACGTAATTTCTCGAAATTACTCCTTCTTGGGGCCAACGAACTAGGTAAACGTGCTTCAGCGACAACTTTGAACTCTCGATTATTAGAATGTGTAGTATGATGTGGAAGGTGACTGCCATTATGCCAAACAACTTCAATTCTTAACAGAAAAACATTTTAACTAGTTTCAAGTCCTATTGCATTACAATGTTGTCCTTCCTGACTTCCGCCGTAGTTCGCTAGTTGGGATATGAATGACTTACTTCGTCACGTGACCTTAGTTGTGTGATTTAAAATATTTGCATACTATCCCATACTTTCTCACGTATTGTATGTATACATAGCCGTCTTTAATAGAAGACCGCGGCCTTACATCTGGCAACCCTGCCAGAAAGGATCAGTTTAACACATCTTGTAGCTCTCCGAAGACAATGGTTGTACCTGATTCGTTATTCTGCCCTACATACCGGCGAATCAGGAGAAGCCACTGCCTTTGGCGAGACAAAATAAGTGTTAAAATAACCCTTCCTGACAGGGTTGCCAGATCTAAGGTCGCGGCTTTCTACTAAAGATAGCTATGATTAGGGCCACGATTTTGTTGCAAAAAGATTTTAGCCCCACTTTGTTTCAGTGTCACTCGTGCACATCGGCAGCTCTGCTTCATGATTACTGGCAGCGTGTCTTTGCTCATACACGTTGCGCATTTGACTGTACCAATCAGAATAAGATTATTGTGACTCCGTACGTCTGTAATTTGCCAAGGCGAGTGAGAGTAAAATCATCCAATCACAGACGATGTAGCGGAGCTGCATATGTGCACATGAAGCATTGAAGCCAAATGTTGCAAAAATATTTTCACCATAAAGTCGTTGCTCTAGCTATGATGTATAATACAGCCACGAATTTGTGGCGAAAATACAACTGCACAATTTAGTTTCAATGCCTATTGTTAGAGGTACGTCAATTTCGCGGATTCATCTGGCAGCAGCCTAGACTTGTCAGTCCTATACACACACTGGCTGCAATCGATTACCTATTGGCTTATAACCGTACAAGCAGGTAGCAAGCGATAGCACTTCGCATTATTTCCTTATTTACTACTGGCTTGCAGTAGTCAAACGCGTTTCGTAACAGCCGCCAGCAAGTCACAGACATGACAATGAAGTATACATAATTGCCGTTCAACATGACCTGGAATGTATCTGCGAAATTTACGTACCTCTACCTATTGTGCACATCTGCAGCTCTGCTTCAAGGTCAGAGATAGGATTTTTAAACTCTCACTTGTCTTGAAATTCTATTGGCAAATATCAGGCATATGGTGTCACCATTATTTTGATTGTTGCAGTCCAATGAGAACCGTGCCTGAACATAAACGTGCTGGCTTAAAACCACAAAATACTTAAAAATACAGAATTCAAACATTTGGTAGGACAGATATCTCAGTCAAACACGCCAGCAAAGTACCGCCCCATAGTCAGCAACATGGCGAGACGCCTACAGCCAATCAGCGTGAGGCAGCTGCACTGCTAGTCTGCAGCCAGACCAATAGGAAACCTGCAGTAACATGCAGGAGCCAAACATACACGGGGCTGGTATCAACAACCTCGGGCAACCAACCAGCGGCGAAGTTAAGCCGTATTAAACGAGCCGCCACGTCATTTCACGTCTGCATTTTTAGATATATGAAATTTCGCGAAAAGATTTTTGCAGCACTTAGTCTCAGTGCCTCACGTGCGCACCTGCAGCTCTGTTGTGGGGTCAGTGATTGGATGTCGTAACACCCAGCGTATGGAGGTTAAACCCGCAAATCACAGACGTGATGTGTGGCAGTTATCCATGTTTGATTGGCACAATCAAATGAATAACAACTCTGAACAAAAGCACTCTGTCAATAGCCATGAAGTTGAGCTGCAGGTGTGCACATAAGGCACTGACACAAAGTGGGGCAAAAATCTTTTCACCAAAAATAAGAAAAATTGTCTCATACAAATAAAAAATAAAAACAAGGTGATGAAAATTGCTGTATACGAGCCCTTAAGAGTGTGTGGTAGCTAAATAAACGCTGAAAACATCAATTGATTGCTACGCTTTTTTCGAAGCCAATATGGATAAAATACTCAATGAATATCCTAGATAATGGTATTTGCCAACTATATCAGTAAATATTTATCCAAAATTACTACTTCGTTACGCGTGATCTCTTGCGCCGCAGTTAAATGCACGAGGTTCCGGCGTCAGAGATTGTGCCTCAGAAGTTCGCAACACTGGAAACAATTTTGTTTAAAGCGTTGGCTAAATCTATTGTCTAGGATTGCTATTGTTTAACTTTTGCAAATTGGCTTTAAGAAACCTACAGTCATAGATTAATTATATTAGCGTTGAATTATGTACCATGCCCTCTTAAGAGGTTATCTTAAACGACTTCGAACACGGTCGGTGTGGAGGCAGACACTGTTGACACTACCTATCTGAGACGGAAAGGAAGCACTACGGCAAGACCCCCTGTACAATGACTTGGTCGCAGTATGAGCTTTTTGGCGGTGACAACTTTGCATGTAAGTGCCCAGTACCGCGAAAATTACGGGGTGGGGGGGGGGGGTGTTCCCGCGACTTTTTGTTGGACAGCTTTAAGCCACGGGTTACTATTTTTGCTGTTTTTACGAGTTTTTTTTTTAATCCTTAAAGGGAGCAGATATAAAAAATCTTTACATATAAATGTTGTAAATTATTTGCAATATACAGCCTAATTTTTCAAAATATAATTATATATAATTTTGACTAATCAGTTACTTAAATAAATTTTCTTGAAGTTAATAACTAGCCAAAATTATAAAAGCTTATGTTTTGGAAAAATAATTACGCTACATTTACTATACAGAATTTTAATCATTTCTATGTAACGGTTTTGCGAAATCTGCTTCCTTTCAGGATTTAAAAATTAAACCTTACTAAAATATCATAAATAGTGACCCGTGGCACTAAATCTCTCTCCTGCCTTTGGGTCCTGAAAAAAGAGAGTGATAAGAGCGATACTCCCACCCACAGACTGTACGTCTTCTAGAAGTTAAATATCAGGAGATTTTTAGGACCCCCTTCCCCTTTTCTTCCTTGATATAGAAAGGTATTCCACATCAATCGCGTCACGGCAAAATTAAGTTTTCTGTTTCCTTGCATACGTGAAGTGTTTCCTGTGACCTTTTTTGTCTGACATGCTTACGAAGTTTATCTTGATACTATACTTTACAAAAAATAATTTCCTCTACTTGCGAAGAAAGCAAACGTAGAACCCTTTACTGAAGCTCTGGTGAATACAGAAATTCCACAGCAAATGAGGTTTTATACACTGAATCATATTTTTCCACCATTTTGAACGCACAACATACCCAAAAGGCCACAAATTAAGTTATCAGTGCACCATTGATAAAGGCAAAAACAACAATGAGTGGTTCACATTGAAGTGAGCGCTTTCCAACACATAAGATAATACAAAATACATGTATTTACTGGGGTTATACAAGTAAAGTTATGAGAGTTGCGAAATGATTACACTAGTTTTCAGATACACATAAGTTTTGTATTAAAAAAAATTAAATACGGCAGCGGAATGGCTCACAGAAAACTGTAAGCAATGCTTAGTTTATCCTGAAAAGGCTATACTAAACTCACTGGCAACGTATATAAAGGAATTTGATCAATCGCTTCGAAAGATCATATTAATCAAATCATCCGCTGCTACTTATTTGATATTCGTAAGAAAAAAAGAGCAGTAAAAGGAACAGGAGAACAGAAGGGCGGAGAAGACCCGTAAAACAGGGAGTCTCTTGCCAGATCAGAAGGGTTGGAATGTCCGCACGCACATCAAGCCGTTACACGCAAAGCTACATAGTTTCAACAGGTTTCATCAACAGGTCTTGTTAACATGAGATAAATGCTCCACTTGGCTGGCGCACGGAACAAGTTTGGCGGGTTGTTGAGACGGGGATATGTAATAACATAATTTCTTGGTATTTTGCACCTGTGCAAAACACAAAAAGTAATATTTTTAAGTATCTTGTGTAACAATAATTTTCAAGTTCTCATTTCCATTTAATACCTGATACTTTTTGTGCAAATAGTTCAAATGGTGGATTCCAGGATGAGTTTTGATTCTTATGTTTTGATATCGAACCTTGGAGTTTGTCCTCACGCACACATATAACATTTTCAATTATTTTTTTATTACATAAAAATTGAACACGATGTCCCACAAGTCCGGTCTCATAGGACAAGTCGCATTCCGCATGTGCAAAGCTAATCGTGGCCAAAGACCATGACGTAACATTTTAGAATTTTTAAAAAAATCGCAAAAATACAGGAAAAAAGTTGAAAATTCAGCAATTTTTTTAAATACAAAAATAGCCCGCAAGATTGTTTTAACACGTTCGATTACGTAGCCCGTGGTATGTTATTTCGCTGTGAATTATTTCACTTACGTAAGTCAATTGGTTTTCACTATTTGCATGGCAACAGAACATGCCAATTTTTTACTTTGATGCACCGTTATGAAAAAACTATGCGAGTTAGAATTGTTTCGTAAGAGGAAACTGTACTCACAAGTATTTTCTACAAAACAAACACCATATAATATAAATATAATATTATGATTTTATTGCACTTGAACACCCTTAACGTCACGTCCAGGTGAGACGTCGACGGAAAGAAAGTCCATGCTACAAGGGCGGTGATTCTACCAGCTACTTACGTCTAGGTCGCCCTTATCGACCTCGGTCTGCGAAACACCTCCAACCAAACTAGACCACTAATAGCACACCTTCCCACGCCCCCCTCCCCCGGGGCAAGTAATTAGCGGCCGTGGTAGCTGAGGACAAGGAGCATTAGTCAGCCCGTGTAGTGGTCAGCTTGGGGGAGGGAGGGGGTAGTTAGTGAGTGTGGGAGGAGGGGAGGTGAGGGTTGAGATGCAGACCAGTGAGCGAAGTTGCTAAGAGCCTCTGTCTGGACCCGGAGTTGTGCCGTGGTACCTAGCCTGCGGCCAGCCCAAGTTAGAAGAGAGTCCTCTAACTGGTACCTCTGTGACCAACCCTCAACCATCCCTACTGTCGCGATAGTCTGCGTCGAGAGTTCCTAGCCTCCCCCAGCAGAGAGCGTAGCTTCAAACAATGTACTTTCTACAGAAATATCGTGTACAAGGGTTATTTCTTTCCAGCCTCCGATGGGAAGTAAAATAAACTGTACAAAATATACAAGGCGATCCGATTTCGACTGTCCGACAAATTGCGACGTAACCAGGGGTGTAATTTACGGGGGCAGGGGGGGGGCAAATGCCCCTCCCCCTTGGATTTAGAATTTTAAGTGTATAAAATTATTTTTTTTGTATTTTGTAATTTAAAAATACTAAATTAAGAACATAAAACTGACGTTTTATCATTAAAGATTCTAATTTAAACATGCGTAATTAATTAAAAAGATGCAACAAGGGCACTGTCACCGAAAAAAAAATTTGCCCCCACCCCCTATAAAAACCTGAAATGACGCCCCTGGATCTAACTATACATTACCAGCTCTATTTCCATGCTTGTATTGTAGATCAAGGTAGATAGAATTTGCTGTACTGTCGCTGATTTAACATTTTTCTTTTCAGAAACCCAAATAGCCAAAAATAATAAAATTTAATATGGCGACTGAAACCGAGATTTAAGCTGTCTATTGGCGAATTTGCAGACGTTTAAGACGTGCACCAGAGTTATTGTTGCTCAGTCAAATGGGGACACACTAATACTGAAATAAGGCCGGGTCTCGAATAAGAGGGGGCCGCGGTAGCCGAATGGTCAGACAGCTCGCCTCCCACCAAGGCGATCCGGACTCGATTCCCGGCGGGGTCGGTCCCCGTATTTTCCCACGTGGAAATCATGGCAGACGATGCCGCTGGTTGGTGGGTTTTTGTGGGTATCTCCCTTCATTCCGACGCTGCTCCATATTATCATGTTACACCTCACGAGCGCTAAAGGCCTAGATGTTAAGCCTTTTTACGGAGTTTTGCAGTGATTTCGAAAATATTTTTTTATTGCTACCTAATACTCATATCAAAATTTCGCTGCACAGTTTTGACACTTATTTTTATAGTTTTGGTGCCACTGAGTACACGCGGAAATTTCGCAGGTTGCACGACCTGCCAGCAGCAATCAGCTTTGTGTATGTGTAACCTGATAACGTTTTGTTCTACTGCAGGTAAGTAAGATAAACGAACCTTTTTTTTTTAACGAGTTTGACAAGGGAAATATTCTGCCTCCAATTGCGCTAGTGTCTATAAGGAGGATACGAACTTTGTCGAAGTCTGTACCGAGAATTCACGAATATGACTGCAACAACTTATAGTGCACACGGTATTGTAATACAAACGAAGGACTGTCTCACAAAAGACAAACTACATTCGTGAATCCTCGGCAAAGATCGTAGCCCCCATACTGATAGCTGCGCAACTAGCAGAATAATTTTTTCCTTGCCAAACTAACAACATTGAGTTTCCTAACCTGTAGTAGAATTAACCCTAACTCAGTAGAATTAACCCTAACTCTGCCTTCAACTAAATGGCTGCTGCTCCAGTGATTGGCCAGTTCTACAAATGGCTAAAGTGGTGCGTAAGTCAACGAGTTGTTTAACGCAGGTGTGTCTTTCTCGCCCTGAAATAAACAGTGAGCCAACTGCGAAAGTTACATTTAATCATCCTCAAAAAACTTCTGTGAATTTGTATGTGTTTTTCTATAGCCATCATGTGGATGAGAATATCGCGGTTCAATTTGCCTACAGGCTATAGTGCCCTACCTCACCATTGGTTTCTGCTCAACCTTTACAACTGACTGGTAGGTAAGGGACTGTGCTCAGCCTTCTCTAGTAAATAATTATACAATAAACATAGACATAATGAATAGAGACATGAACTTTTCGCGAAAAGAATTTTGCCCCACTTTGTTCCAGTGCCTTATGTGCACGTCTGCAGTTCTGCTCCATAGATATTGGCAGCGTGCCTTTGAACTGTGACGTTTCTCATTTGACTGTACCAATCACAATAAGGTTACTGTAACACCACACGTCTGTGATTTGCGTGTAAAACCCCACGACACACGAATGTCAAAACATCCAATCTCTGACCGTGAAGCAAGTCTGCAGACGTGCACACAAGTCACTGACACAAAGTGAGGCAAAT